>QLOD02000001.1:38250180-38267060 GCA_003260245.2 Sideroxylon spinosum
GTTTTCTTTTTCATCAAACTTCCTTTTTATCCAAGTTTTCTTTTTGATTAAATTGGAAACTCCAATTTTGGAATTGTTTCGCTGCCAGTTTATCATCTTTGGAAACTATTTTCCTTTTTTAAATTAGGAAACATGTGCTTAATTACAAATATAGTTTTTGTTTGAGTTTGCCATCAATTTGACTATACAATACTTTTTCTTTAATGTAGTTGTCAATTTATTTCACTCCAATATACAAGGTATTAATAATTTTTTGAGTTTAAATAATTTCTTTATTTTCATATTTTAAAACAATATTAAAAGCACAACTTGCTAGAATTATTGTTGATTTTTTTATTATTCAATTAAATATAAATAAAAAAGATATAAATTCTTCTTATTATAAATTTAAACTCAAGCTTTGATTATTAATTTTAAGTATATTTTTTAATAAAATAATATTTTATATTTTTAATGTATTCATACATTAATAAAATTCGTGCTATGCACGAGGCAAATCACTACTAGTTTCAAGCTGGCAAGCAAAAAGCTTCCCTTTTCAGGGCCCAATTTTAAGAACAGGCCCAAAAGTCCACTGGTTACGTTCGCCTCTGGACAGTCGGCCTTAAAATCGGAGGTTAAAATAACAAACGAGAAGCGTGGAGCGGTCTCGTAGGGTTTATAATTCTCATCATCACAAATCAAAAATCGAAACCAGCTTCGAGGGCTTTTGTTGCTGTTCTCTCTCTCTCTCAAAGGTAACGAATCAATAAGGTAAGTGTTGTTGATTTTGTTAGTCGAATGAGTTACTGTTTTTGCTCAATTGTTCCATTGATTGATTGAATATCACAGCGTTGGTGCTCCATTCGCGTCCCAATCGTGACGCGCCTGGTTTTATATATCCTGTTCTTCTTCTGTTTATGGTAATGTCGTTGTTCCTAATTGACGGCAAAAATCTTTTTTTACTACGTTATTTGTTCGAATTAACAGAGCCACACACTCACACTTGTGGTTTTTGTCTGATTGTATTTGCTAATTCAAGAACACTGAATGTGTTATTTTTTGAACTTGTTTTTTGTTGGCTTTTTCTTCTGTGCATTTATCACCAAATGTGCATTTGTTGCGTGACTGCAGTGACTGGTTCAATTCTGTTTCCATGATTGTATTTATTAATTTTTCTTTTTTTTTTTGAATTCCAAGTTTGTTCTTACAAAGGGTTTTGGAAAATACACATCCCCTTTTCTTTTATTGTGTATCCTTTATCTTATTAGACCAAATATGGCATTTTTTTAAGGGTAAAACTTTACCATTCCCTTCAGACCTGTCCCCTGTAGTTTAAATAGTCTACTTTGCCCGCTTTTGTCAACTTTATTGACGGGAACTATCACGTGTCCATTGTGTTTGTTCTGTCAAATATTTTGAACATAACGAATAGCAGGGGCAAAATGAGTCAATTTAAATATAGGGAGCAAAGTTGGGCAATTTAAAGTACAGGGATTTGGGGGTAAAGTGCTAGGGTGCTAAATGTAGTTTACCCTTTTTAAATTTCTATGGAAGGTGTATTTTCCTGGATTCTGATATCTAATGGGTACATTGTTGTTGCTGCAGGGATGAGCTCTGACTCTTTCTTGCGTTTTGTTTGTGCCGGATTTTAGATCTTGAACACATAATGGAAATACAAACTTCCGGGAGACCAATTGATCAACTACTGGAGAAGGTTCTTTGTATGAACATTCTCTCTTCTGATTACTTCAAAGAGCTTTACAGATTAAAAACTTACCATGAAGTGATAGATGAGATTTACAATCAAGTCGATCATGTGGAGCCATGGATGACTGGGAACTGTCGAGGCCCTTCAACAGCATTTTGTCTTCTGTACAAGTTTTTTACGATGAAGCTTACTGTCAAGCAAATGCATGGCTTGTTACAGCATCCAGATTCTCCTTATATAAGATGCGTGAGTAGTCCCTTGGATGATGTGATTTTTTAAGCGTCTTAATCTTCTCTGTGGCAAGTTGCTTTTTTGTAATTAATAATGCTTGGGAAGCCACTTATTTTTACATACACGACTTTGTGGCTTTTCTTGTTTGACCTAATTCTATTGTTATCAAGTACAAATCAAATGCAAAGATTTCATGTGACTGCCGGAACTAAGTCACTGCTTCAGTTATAATAAATTTGTGCCATGATAAAGAAAATATTCAAATGAATTGAAAAGAAAATTTAGGTGACATTCTTTTGCATTTATGCCATGATTGTCAATCCTATACATGAACCGTTTTTGCTGTCAACATGATACATACTGGTATTGGCTTGTTTTGGTGTACCATTTTGGATTTATTACTATAAATAATTTATTTATTGGATCATGTATATTTACGGATAGAATCTTTTGTACATAATATCACATTGTAAGTGTCATATCATTTTATTTTAAGTTAAACATATTATCTGGACAAATATGTTCAAAAAGAGAAAATATTTTATGAATTGTAGTTAAAGTATTCATTGTGTAATAACTTTCTAAGATAAGTAACACACAAATTTTTTCAACACTGTTTCCTTAATGTTTTGTTAAGAAATATTAATTAATCTTAAACAGAATAGAGAATAATTTATTTTTTTTGTAATGGTGGAATTTTCCCATGTTTATGGTGTAGAGAGTATTATGAATTGTAGTTATTGTTATCAAAACCAAATTGAACCCATTTCAATTGGAAAATTGAAGTAGGGGTATAAATGAGCCGAGTGGAGCTTTAACTTATTTGAGTTCGGTTTGAGCTATATTATACTGAGCTCGAACTCGGTTTGAACTTTTATATGGAGTCAAGATTGGCTCGATAAATAAGAATTTAAGCTTTAGTTTGATTAAATTAAAATAATGTCGTTTTAGTCTAAAATGTAATAATTAAGATATTATAAAAATACTATTAAAAAATATAAAAAATATAATAAAAAGATATATATGTTATATTATGGAGTTGGCTCATGAGCTTTTGAGCTGAGTTTTTCTAGGCTTGAGCTCTAAACGAGCCACAAATAGAGCTTGATTTGAGCTCGTTTTAGTTATGAACCGAGCTCGAGTTGTTCGAAAAAAGCTCTATTCATTTCCACTCTTAAATGTAAGGTTCGGTGGCTTGATTTACCTTTGTGGATCAAAGTAATAAAAACTCAATTGAGTCCCTATGTAAGCGTTGCTTCCTAGAAAATTTAAATCCCTGAGGCTAAGAAGTCTAGAACACGACCCATCCAAGTGTTGACAGTGGCCCTAACTGCCAGTCCAAATCCTTGGTTTGTTTATTGTTTTATCGTATATAGTAAATTAGGGAATTATTTATGTAAAAAATGAGTAAACTCTACTTAATTTTATAAGAATGGTTGAATTAAGGAATCATGAACTGAAACGAACCATGAACTTGAACACATGGTTCAATTAACTATGGTTTAATTTACAAGGCTAATTCATGTCTAAACTAAAGAGGAAAAAATACAGGTATAAGCATGCTTAAGGTTTGAAGGATTCATTTTTTATTTATATAAAAAAAAAGTTTAAAGGAGTGATTTTCTTTTTAACTCATACATATTATCAAGGAATAAAGTATTGTTTTTTTTTCCACGAAATGGTCAAATTTTTTTTATTTTCTAATAAATCAAATTGAAATAATATTGGAATAATTTCAATGTTTTCATCTTAACGCAACGCATACCAAAATAAAGTATAATGTATGGAAATGATAAGTTATTTATTGCTAAAATTTTTCACATTTGTATATGTTTTCATTTATACTTTTAAACATTTCTATGCATTTTTTAAATGTATTTGCGTTGTTTATAAACTTTCTAATATTTTTGAAATTTTTTTTCTTAAAACAAGATGACGTACCAAAACAAAATTTTGATCTTTACTTGGTGTAGACCTGTTTTGAGTTTGAAAGAGGGAGATAAAATTGAGCTGCCTACCATGTATTTCTACAATCCGCTCAAATTATAATATACGGTACATAAACAAGTACGTACACTTCTAATAAAATACCATGGTCGTGTTAAGCACCTCTCGGTCATCAATCCTCATCAAACATTCACCTAACAAGTGTCGAATGTTTGTCCATACACCTCCTCTTTTTTTATTTATTTCTTTTCCCAATGTTTTTGAAATTGAACAATTTTTAGATATTTTGAAAATACTTATAGAACACTCATGTATCTCTTTTAGATATGGGTGCTACATATTGTAGGCTTGGAAAAAACTTGGAATCCAAAAATAATAAAAAAAATAATATGGATTTAGTTTTAGATGACTAAACATAATATGGATTATACATATTACTTTCTCCTCTTTTAATTTCTCAATTTAGAAATTCTAAAATTGAAAAAATTTATTTGTTTAGAAGTAGAATATTTTGAAATAGATAGCAGTATGGGAGTATGGCTTTGTTGAGTTGAGTATTCTAAAATAAATATTAGGATTTCATTGTCACATCTAGTTCCAATTTGGATGATGGGATAATGGTTTCGTTCTATTTTAATATAAACAAAAATATAAACATGTTTGTGATATAAAAATAAATAAATAATATTATTGCATATATAAATATAAAATTGTATATCTTTATAAATATGGAAGTATATATTTATTTATCACTATGTGTGTTTTAATTTTTTTGGAAACTGTTGTAACAATATTGTTTGTTTTCAAGCCTAATTTTTTAGGATTGGAAGCTCAATTTCATAAATTTCCATTTTCACAATCTCAAAACTAAGATTGTTAAAATTGAGATCCTACATTGTATCGTTGGAGGGATTTATAGGATTAGGGTCGTAGAATCGAATCAAGGATCATGAGATCCTACCAGAGAGGGGAAAACATGGATAATAGTTTTCATGCAAATGTTGAATAAGAGTTCTTAGTTTAATGATTAATTGTTAGAAATGATAATAAGAAGAGATGAAATAATGAAATAAAGACTAAAGTGTAAAATATAAAATTAGGCTATTTGATCAATTAAAAACACAAAACGATAAAAAATGTAATGATTAAACATGCCAGGAGCGACAGAGAGAGTGTACACTTGTGTTTATTCTATAAAATAATGTGTATCAGAATTAGCAATAAAGATATCTGAATCGTATTTATATTCTTTTAAATCTCTAATTCTTGTGAAACGTTACAATCTATAAATATCAATTGCATTATTTGGTTCAGTATTACTTAGTTTTAATTGATTTGGAGATAACTCTTTGACTAATTAAAATACAAAACAAGAAAAATGTAATAATTAAACATGCAAGGAGCAAAAGAGAGTGCCCGCTTGTGTTTATTCTATCAAGTATTGTGTGTGAAAATTAGAAATAAAGATATTTGAATTGCATTTATATTCTTTTAAATCTCTAATTTTTTGAGAAAAGTTACAATATATATCAATTGCTTTATTTGGTTCAGCATTACTTAGTTTTAGTTGATTTGGACATAGTACATATATATATGTACTACAAATGTAAAAATAATAATAAAGCTTGGATTGGATAGGATCGGGATTCTATGATCCAACTGTATTTTGCAATAAAATTGTAGGATCCTACCGTCAAGGGATTTTTTGTGGGATCCGGATTTATTTATCTACAACGGATTGTAAAATTAAAGGGTATTTTAACAATTATGCTCACATCTGAGTTCAAGGTTGGCTTGAAGGAGCTATTATTAATGAGACTATTTTTTAATAGATGCAAAATGCTATCTGGAATTCAAATCTTTCATCTGTTTATCCTAATCTTGAAATAGGCCATCTCAAGATTGCAATTGATATTTACTTACTTTTTTTTTTTCATTTCTAATTTCTGTTTTGACGTTGATGGAGTGAAAATGATAAGAAGTTTGAAAAAGTAATTGTTTCTAGAACAAGTTTAATTTATTTTTGTGGTCCTTGTAAAAAACAATTATTTTAATGGTCCTAAGATATTGAAAACTTAGAAATGTATTAAAATGGTTTCTTTTAAAAGGGCTGCTTCGAGGAAACTTGGTACTAATTTCCAAATTCACTTCTGCCAGCAACTTTCTATTTTTTGTTCCAATAGTTCTATTTTTGGAAATGGGAAACAATTTCAAAAATGACAGCGAACAAGCTCAAGTCTTAACCAGTGCTAATTTATTTTTTTGGTACTTGAATGAGGTTTTCTGTCTTGGATTGGAAACTAGAACAATCAAGAACCTTGGATTTAATATACAGCCAAGTGGTCAGCAATCCCTTTTTTTTTTTTTTGTTTCAAATGAGAAGCAATAGTGGAAAAAGCACGGCATGAGGTTGATCTGATTGCCTAACTTTGCTGAAATTCAGGTGAAATTTTACATGACTTGTTAATCTGTTTCGCAGTGTTCTGAAAAGTGGAAACATATCCAAAGTAACTGGCAAAGCTTTGATTGGCATTTATTTTGCCTATGTTTTGGTTATCCAGTCATCAGATTTTGTATTTTTTTTAAGTTAACAGATTTTGTATTTTTTTTAAGTGTTACCTCTGGTTGTTAACTGTACAAAAATTTTAGAAGTTTTTAGTTGATTTGTAAATTACTTGGATAATTATTATAATGAATGGTCTATCCTGTGCTTGTGCAAATACATGTGTCTCATTTTCTTCAGAAATATTTAGGGGCAACTGAACTCTGAAAATGCCACAGTTTTACTCCAGATGTCATCTTATCATGGCCTCATGTTCCAGGCATTAATAGCTCTCATTACCATTCTTTCCTTTGACGGTTGCTTTTGCTGCTAGTATATTATGCCCTTTACGGTTCTAGGAAAGCTATAACCATTGTTTTTCCTTCCTGCTTTTGAAGCCCCCTTTCTTGTTTGGCGAGAATTTCATAGCATGTTGGCAAACCTGGCATGGACACCGAGTTTAGGGCATTGTAATTTGCATGAAGATCAATTAGTTTTTCCTAGTTCTATTTGGGGTTTACCTTTTTCTTTTTAATCCAATGTCTACCAAAGTATTTTTGGATTTGACACCTATCTGTTTGAGCGGATTGTTACGCTTACTGTAGTTATTGATGCAACTTATTTTGCAGATTGGGTTCCTCTACTTGAGATATGCTGCAGATCCAAAAACATTGTGGAATTGGTATGAACCCTATGTCAAAGATGATGAGGTATTGTCATGATGTTTTGGCTTTCTTTTCTCACTGAGGTCTGGTTTTGTACGACTCTTTCTTCTATTGTTAGAAACTTTCACCTGTTCATCATGTTCATTTGGATTGGATATGAAGAATTTCCTTTATCCCATGTTAATGAATTTTTCAATCCCATCTTAATCAAATAATGAATTGTTAAGATCCTGTAGCAAATATCCATCCAAGAAAAAACTACCCCGACGTGGAACAGTAGTACCTCAGCAGGCATCACATCTGCCAGAAAGTCTTCTTTTCCCCCCCATGTCATGTTGACCAACTCGCATGAAGTCCGCTTAATGAAGCATCCCAATATATCTCTCCTCTAAGCAGGGTGGGTCTTTGCGCCTTGAAACGATCTTCCTCACCAAAACAGCTCATTATGTCCTTCAGCTGGTACCAATGACAGTGGATTTATTACTTCACAAATCAGCAAGCCTTTCATGGAATATTTAAATTCCAAGTGCATACAACCTCTTCCATTTTTCAAAGTTCATCATCTTCTCTCTTAGTTGGATTTCCATACCAATAATTTGCCACAAAAGCATACACTGTACTCTGCAGACGTACACCCTTTCCATTTTGAAAAAGGATCAATTTTATCTAATCCTTATCTTCTCTTGAATGGGTCCTAGATTCATAGTTCCTCAGGCATTTGGAAGATCATTGCTGAGACTTCCTCTGTCATTTTCCTGAATTTAAATGGAGATGTAGAAAATATACATAATAGTTGACAACACAACTCGGGAGAACCGGAGAAAGTGTTATAATTATTTAATTATTGATTTATTTTTTATAGGCTGGATAAAGTGCTTTAAAATAAAGGTTAACGTTGCCCAATTACATAACAGAACCCTTGTGAAGCTGCCCAATACTTCTACACCTTGGCTTGGGATGAACTAAGCTATCAGCGATGTGATTGTACATTACAAAAGGCAAATAATCATCCTATATTTCTCATAAGCTTCTTGACAATTTGACACCTGGTGTAAAAAAATTTATGTAACATCCAAGAGAGACAGAGAGAAGAGGAAGCGTCTAAAATGAGCAGCAAGGGGGATTGGGAATTGGAGAATGAAATGGGAAAGAGACATTTAAAGGAGGAAAATGGAGAAATAAATTGAGGAGACAAAAGATGAAATATACAACATTTAAGATATCATGGGTGTGGAGGTGTGGGTTGGTTATCTGTTGATCTTAGCATGTGTCACTAGAGTGGTAAAATGGACGGGTTGATGCATTTCCCATCGCGATATGTTTGATTTTTGTTTGAGAATTCTTTTGGGAGTTATTTGATGCTGATCTTTTTTTTTTTTTTGGGGGGGGGGGGGGGGGGGTTGAAATGGGAGGTTTTTTTTTCTTTTGGGGGGTTTTTGGGATGACTGCTGTTTTGTACTCACTCCTGTAGCTCAATGATGTCTGCATATTTCATTGCTTAGCAAACTTTTGAGTTCGTCCTTGGAAAAAGATATGGAAAACAAACGTGATGCCCAACGCATCTTTTTTCTCGTGGTGTGCAGCTGGGGGAGAATTCTGACTCTTGATAATTTGCAGCAGAGGGGCTAGGTGTTGAACAGATGCTCTTTCTGTAAAGATTTAGTTTCTTTCCATAGTTTCTTTTGATCGCATAGTTTCTTTTTGCTCCTTGCATGTTTAATTATTACATTTTTCAGTTACATTCATTCCAGAAGCAATGAATGAAGATGCGATCAAAATCTGGTCTATAACCCCTGGTTTCTTTTTTTTTTTTTTTTAATTGAAATCGCAGTGGAGTTACAGGGTTAGTTGAGATAAGGAAACCTGGTCTATAACCCCTTTATGTCTTTTTTGGATTTTAGGGAACGAGTGTAGCAGGCTTTATTTAGGGTAGGGAGATGGCTTTTATAGGTTCTAAAGTTTATTTTTGTCTTGCTTCGCTGGATAATTGGGTTTATAAATCCGGACTTGGAATTGTTTTGGCTTTTGTTGGGAGCATGATAGTGTAATTTTGGGTAGGACCTCTGGCCTTTTGCATTACCTTAATGCTCTTGAATTTCAAAAATAAAAAGAGTCATTGAGATAGCACAGTTGGTCTTAAAAAGAACAATATTTTCAGCGACCATTACTACTTATGCATTGCCCCAGAGTACATCATTTGAGATCCATTGTGATAGCTTGAAAAGAAATTATTGTGCTTTTATATTTTATAACGGAGGAAATAACCCTTAACTAAACAAATGGGGAAAAAAGATCTATTTAGCTGACCTCCTTCAATTGGAAAAATGCTAAGTGGAGTTGAATTACCTTATCTAAAATAAGGGAGAGAGAGATAAGATGCAGCTTGCAAGCCTCAGGAAGATTGTCAACATTACTCATGCAAGAGTTCCTCCTAATTCATGGAGCCAAAAGACCTATCCGTCTCTCTTTAATTTTTTCTTTGTTATATTTTAGTCTTATGTTTGATGAAGTAGATCAAGTTGTCATTGCCTGTTAACTTGACTCATCCAAGACCTTTCTATTTTTCTTTCTCTGGAGTATACTTTGAGTAGCCCTTAATTAGTTGAACCGTTGTCAGTTCTTTTTAACCCCTAGGTAAATATGGCAGTATTTTTTAGCATCCGATGTGAGGGGTCGTATTGAATGTCGTTTGTATTTCATTGTGAGAACACATCTGCTTGATTTCTGTGACGGAAGAAGCTTGAAGATGGACTTTAATTGTGGGGATGACTAAGACATATTGAATGGCATTAAAGACTGGAATGAGTAGACTTCTCTACCCTGTTACTCTGTTATCGTGTGACAATCTCGATCCAGGTGTTGCTTTCTCAAGTTTTTAGCTTGAACATCAAACTCAAGAGTTAAAGACTCCATTTGGATATTTATGAATTTTAAATGAAAGGATTTGAGATTCAATTGTATTAAAACATAAGAGAAATAGCTTACTTATCAATAGATATATATGTATGTATAAAAGAGAGAACTGATTTATGTAGGAATATATGGAAAATGTTTACTAAAATATTGAAGCCACTATTATGAAGGATTCCAAATAACTACTTATGGTGATTTCTAATTCATCATATTCCATCACGTTAAACCACTTAAAGCCATGATAAAATCAATATCTAAACTAACAAAATTATATTTAAGCATGTCTCCTTTAAGAATTAAGACCAAATTCCTTGATTTCAAATATATAAATATGAACGCAACCTAAAATTTTAAATAGGGTCAGTTGACCTAGCACCCCTGTATTGTACCCCCCAATTTCGCTTTGCCCTGCCCCCTGTACTTTTTAATCCAGTTCTATTTTTCCTCTTCTGTCAATCATAATTTAAAAAAAAAAAAAAAAAAAGTGACAAAAAATGTCACTTTTCCGCTGCATAGGCCAGACATGTGGCATTTTCCTTCAATAATTTTGACTGAGGTGGCAAACTGGAATTGGATTAAAAGTGCAAGGGGCAAAGTGTTAGAATTTAAGTGCCAGGGGCAAAGTGAGATTGGAAGTTATAGGTAATTTACTCCTTTAAATATGCTTTTATCTTCTGGATTGGGTTGTTCAAGTTTGAGGAAGATTGCACTGGCAGTTACAAAACATTCCTTAACGGTAGCGTTATTTGTCCTTGAATGTGTAAATATAGTTGTATATAGTGCAGTTCTCCTGTTAATTATTTTCTTTGTTATTTTATTATTTTTAGCTTCTACTAGCTGCATATAATTTCTCATTATTGTTGGTTTGTAAATGCATTCCTGACATTGACTTCGTAACAGTGATTTTATGCTGTTTATTTATTTATTTATTCTCATTGCAATCTTGATTTTCTGTCCAGGAACTTTCTCCTGGATATAATGGCCGAATGACCACAATGGCCGTGTATGTGCGTGATTTACTTCTTGGACAGGTTAGCCACCATAATATATTAATTGCACTCAATTGTGATGTTTTTACTATTCAAATGGTTTTCTGCTGCTACTAAGTTGTCGTGACTGTTGGGTACAGGAACTATGCTTTTTGTTTGGGTTTTTTTTTTTACTTCCATGAGTATAGAAGTGACCACTGACCGTTATATATTTAATTGTTGGCTCTGATGCTTAATCTGAAGTTTATGAAGGGTAGTTCATATAGCTGGTCTGTAGAACTTTCCATGAAGTTCTCCATGTAAATTTGATTCTTCTCATTGTGCTGCTGAATCTGAGATTGTTCTATATGACTCTTGGTTGATACATTTGATGTTCTTATCAGAAACTGTAGGATAGCAAGAGACTAGGTATAAGTTCATTGTTTCACTTACCTCCCAAAAAGAAATGTTCGTTGTTTCTGGACGATAGTAGTTTCCTTGAAAAGTATATTTCATTTCGCAGTTTCCTTTTTTTTTTTTTTATATACATATATATTTTGATTTTTGTATAGTATTCTTTATTATTCAAAACATGACAGCAGAAAGCTAGACAGCTGTCTGTTTTTGGGGTTTAAAACGTTGCTTCTTTTAAATGGTTTGTGATATACACTAACCACAATTTTTATGGTTTTGTCTTTCTTAAACAATTACTGATTATAGAAATGTCTATAAAAGTAACATTTTCTGAAGATTTGACCCCAATTTATTTATTTATTCATGTTAATAAAATTTATTGAGGATGATGCTTAAACATTTTGAAAAAAAAAAATTGTCTTTGAAAGTACAGTGTGGAATGTATCTCCTGAGTTCCATTTCAGGAAATCACTTTGCGGGACAACAAAAGGACAGCATACTGTTTACAAGCAGTGACAAGTGAAATCAAGGGTCCCACAACCGCAGGTTATCTTGATTTCTCCTTATCTTGTATGGCTGTCCTCTTGGCATACCAATTCTTGGAGGGTCTTCCAATTTTAATCGGGATGTGATAATATTCCTAAATTTTTGTAAATCTCAGCAGATTGCAGTGAGGGAAGAAATTTGATACTATTCAGGAGCATGTGATGTGATCAAATTTGCCTCTTCTGGCTGTTACTTTGAATTGTTGGTGTGTCTTTTTGCTAAAAACCAGCAAGATCTATCTAAGCGTCCTTCCTGACGGCCTGAGTAGGTAGAAATTCATGTTTAGCTCAACAGCCCATATATGAAAGCTTGCTCTTGTGTGGGCGAGTAATGTTTAGGAGCCAGGACTGAAGCTTTTAAGCCAGTACGTGTGTCACAAACTTCCAAGCGCAAGAGGGCCAAGTTTGTACTGTTTAAGAACTGGCTATTGCATGATTGCATTCATTTGGTGGTCAGATTTAAATAATTACTGACATGCTTTATAGGTTTCAGTAGTCAAGAAATACATGATTGATGTGCTTGATGTATAATGTTTCAAGTTCCTCAATTAAGTGCTTCATTATGATGTTTTGGACCTTAAGGGGAGTACTTACAATGGTTTTCTCTTGCAGTACTATTTTGATACGCTGTTTCCCCGCATCCCTGTTCCTGTAATGCGGCAGATTGTAGCAAACCTTGAAAAGATGAAGCTCCCCACTAAACATTGTGGGGTGACTGGAGATTGCAGCCGGGGATCTGATGACACTGCTCGTCGGCCACCCTCTGTCAAAGCAGCCCTTTCAGTCTCTTTTGGTCAGCGTGCTCCTCATCGTGCATCAACTAGGGATTCATCCCCTGTTCGCCGTACAATGGCACCACCGTCTTATGATAGAAATGGTGAAAATAATCATTCACAAAGATCTCCCAGCAATCGTCGGAGCCAGAGTCATGATTTACCTGATCGAGATAATTTGGACAGAGAGGGGAGCCAGGACCGGAATAGGGAGCGAGACAGAGATGGGAAGAGAGAGACGGACAGGGGAAGGGATCGGGACCGGAACAGGGATAGAGAGAGGGATAGGCATAGGGAGAGAGAAAGGGACAGGGATAGGGATAGGGGTAGGGAGCGAGAAAGGGACAGGCGGTATGATTATGAAAGGAGGTCGATAGAAAGAAGCAGAAGGGATTATGATAAGGGCATCCATGATGATAGCAGATATTATAGGGAAGGTAGTTCTCGCAGGAGCAGGAGCAGAAGTCGTAGTCGAAGCATCCAAACTCACAGTGCACGTGATGATCATCGTGTAAGTCCGCATAGAGATGACACCAAAGAAAGGATGTCTGCATCTAGCAATCTGGCCAAGCTTAGAGACTTGTATGGTGACTTGAGCAGCCAGAGAGAGGATGCTGCCAAAGAAAGGCTTCCTAATAGGGAAAGTGGTGCTGAAGAGGTCATCAGGCTTGGAGGTTCTACTTGGAAGTAGGTGGGGAAAAGTTGGTGAAGTGCAGGGCTTGCTTATTCAATGTGTCCTGTGGAAATGACATCTGTTTTGATTGGAAAGTCACAATTACTTTCTCTGAGCTCTCTCTTTCCATACATTTGCTTCTTTTTATGCCATTTTTAGTACATTCTGAAGTAGACGCGTAGTGCATTTGCAGTTGGGCTGCATGTATACTTGTAAGTTATCTTAACATTACTTCTTATAACTTGTCAGAGGAGTTTGTAAAACAGTTTCTGCTGATGAAACTCGATTCATTGCCCGGAATGGTTGTGGTGTTTGTCTCGTGATATCTTAAACAGCTATTTAGCCGTGCAAAAGGTGGTTTACTCATTGTGAGAAGGTGCCAAGTTAACGGCCAATTGCTTTTGAATGAAGTTTAATTTTTCATTGTAAGCGAGAAGGCTGATTTTATCATTTCACATGGTCAAATTAACTCTCGACATATGGAAACTATTTGATGGACCTAACTAAGAGTCTATTAGCGTTCAAAGCCAAGCATTGCCTTTGCAAGGCTCCTCTCGTCAGCTGTGCCATTATGTGCTCTCAGCAATCCGCAAGTGCAGCATCACAAGCCCATAAACATCAAAGCGAAATTAACGTGTGATCCGAATTATAGCAAGTTACATACATAATTACAATCGGAACGTTTTTTAAGCTTAACTTTGTTAAGATTTATTTAATCAGAATGACATGTACATCTATTAATTTATGAGATGGATAGGATTTGATTTTATAATTTAAATTTTACGATTTTTATATAATTTGAAATCTAACCCAAAACAGTAAAATTTGATAAGAATTTATTAATCGTACTTACCATATTTTATGTTCTTATAAACATAGTTAGATTCGGTGTTTTTCCTAAATTAGTTCGATGCATTTCTTAAATTCAAACATGCATTTTAAATACAAAATTTTATTTGTTAAATTAAATCAATTCTAAGAAAGTAATATTTTCAAACTTGCTCATAAATTCTATAATTATCATTACCGTATCTTTTTTTTTGGTAGATTAGTCTGAGAAATAAGGAATTTTTTTAATTTGAATTATTACATATTAAGAATAGTTTTATCAATTCACAGGGTAAAATAATTCAACAAATGGAAAGTTGATTAATAAAAGATCATGTATACTTAAAATCGAATGTTTGAAGAAAAAAGATAACTTCAAAAATGTAACCAAATTGAGTTGTTGGCTTAACGTGTCAAACGATATGATCATCTATATATCTACCCCGCAGTTAGAGAAATTAGGATGCTGTTAACTAAATAAGAGAGAGAGAGAGAGAGAGAGAGAGCAATGGATTTATATTTCGAACCGACGAAAGGCAGGCCGTTCGCGATCGAAGTAGGCTACTTCGATACGGTTTCAGAGATCAAAGAAAAGATCCAGAAAGATCAAGGAATTCCAGCATCCAAACAGACCCTCATCTTCAACGGCCAGGTCCTCTCCGACGATTTCAACGTCCATTTCTCCGATATTCTCGATTGCTCACGCATTCAGCTGGCCGTCGCCCCCGATCACCCCGAAATCATAAACAACAACAATAACCTCCTCAAGATCAAGACCGAAGATTCATCATCTTCATCGCGGAAAGTCCAGGTCCAGCTCCTCCTGAAAATGCCGACCTCCAAGCTCGGCGTCGCCGTTGAGATGGACGTGAACGAATCCGTGAAACGCCTCAAGGAAAGAATCCACGAGATGGACGGTGTGCCTGTAAATAGATTGGTGCTTCATGCAAATGGCCGTGAATTACAGGTAAGAAACTACAAACTCTTTTGTTTCTATACATTATAAAAAATATATATATATATATTTATAAGATATTTAAGAAGCAATTTTTACATTCATATTGAGGATATATATACAGATAATATATATAAAAAAAATAAAAAGTTTATATGATCAATGTAAAAAAATTCCGCCGGGGTTTATGCCACCCCGGGCGCATATTGGAGAGTATGCACTTAACTCGTGTGTAAAACTCCGCCATGCAAAGGTCAGATTCCTGAATCATATACATATATATATATATAACTTTCAAAAAATATATATATATATATATTTCCTAAGGCTCCGTTTGTGAGTTTAGGAAAAAAAAAAAAAGGGAGAAAATATATTAGTTGTAAGAGTAGAAAAGAGTAGAGAAAAGAAACAATTATATATATTTTTACTTGTTTTTAAGTTTAAAAAAGAAAGAATAATAATTTTTTTTGTTTGTGAGTTGAAAAGAAATGGAAGGTAAAAAAAAAAAGAGACGGTTATTTTACCATTTAATCGTTTGTGAAATTGAAGTGTAATCAATTTTTTTAGTTTTAAAACATAACGGTAATTTAATTTTTCATATTATTTATTTTATTAATAAATATGTCATTTAGAAAGTTTCATTAATTAATTTTTTTCTCTCCATTTCTTTTCACTTTTGAAAATATAAAAATTTTAAAATTTTAACACACTTTTCTCCCCTTTTCTCTCTATATATTTTATTTTCTCTCCCAAAAAAAACCCAAAAAGAAGTTATTGATTCTAAAACTTTTTCTTTTTTTTTTTTATCTTTTCATTTCAATCCATCCAAATGGAATATAAAAGACTAAAATGAATATTTAGGGAAATAATAATAATAATTCTAATGTTTATAACAAAAAAACACAGCACACTATGTATTGAAATAAAATATCATTTAAATCAAGGTAACATTTAAGAAAAGAGAGAGAGAGAGAGAGAGAAAACTTTTACATTGAATATTCAGTTTTAATAAATTTAAATTTTAAATTTCAAATAAATGAATTGTTATTTCAAGTACAAATGAGTTTTATATTAAGTAAAATTAGTTTTCGCATCAAGTACAATTAAAGTACGTGAAAAGTTTATATATTTAAAATTATAATTTATTAAAATAAAAATTTTAATTGAAATATTTTTAATTAAATCATTATTAGGCTTTACACTTTCAAAATATTTACGAAATTCTAATTTTTTTTTTTAAACAATTATAGGAAGTGTATGTTTTTATTTCTGCATATGTGCTAGCCAAATAATTTACGGAAATGAAATTTTAATCCTTGAACAATGGCAGGACCACCGGAGTTTGCAGGACTACGAGCTGTCGGAACGTTCGGAGGTGGAGATCAACGTGAGGCCGGCAGCTCCTTCAACTTCATCGTCGACGGGGTCCGGAGGAGGGAATGCGAATGGGTCGTCGAAGAAATTGAGAGTGATGGTGGTGACAAAGTGCGGGACGAGGAAGTTTCCGGTGGAAGTGAATGGGTCGGAGAGCGTGGGAGAGCTGAGGAAGGAGCTGCAGAGGTTGAAGCAGCGCCTCCACTTTCATCTGCCACCGGAAGGGTATTTCTTCATCTACAAGCAGAATGTAATGGATGAAGATAGGTCTTTCAGGTGGCACCATGTTTGTCAAGGTGATACTATTGAAATTTTCAATGGAAGTGTCACTGGTGGTTCATGAAAATTATTTATTCATCATC
>QLOD02000001.1:38388937-38406338 GCA_003260245.2 Sideroxylon spinosum
ACATTTTACCTGAGGTAACGAGCGACAAGATTTATGAATCCAGATTTCTCATTCTCGCTGCGAATCACAAAAACAAGGACAAGAGCAAAATAGCTTAGATCGACGATCAAACGCTTCAAGGTAGAGAGAGACAACAACAACAACAACAAACTCGAGTATCGAACCGCAAAAACCTCAGAAACAAAACTGAGAAACGCTTGCCTGATTTGAGGGAGACTGTCGACAGCAGATTTGAGGTTGGAGATCTTCTCGGCATCTGCGGGGCTGAGAGTGGCGGCAGCAGCCATTGGAGACCAATACGAAGCTCCGATCTAGAGAAGATGAGGTTCGAGATTCGATCTAGAGTGAGAAAGAAATGTTTTAGAGAGAAGTGGAGAGTAGAAGAGAGGCAGGGGTGGTGAAGTGGTGGCGATAATGTTTATTTGTTCGTGTATATCGGGTGGAGGTTACTAGACAGAGGCACGTAACCAGCGGAACCCAATCGTCTTTAGAGCCAGCCAATGGACTTTAGGGGCTTTTTTGACACCTGGAATAGAAATCTGTCACTGTCACGCTAGCCCACCGAAAGCTGAATATGAATGGCGCGCCAATTTCACGCAAAGGTGCCTCGCCTGCGCTAGAGCAGCTGTTCATGCGAGAAAGGCCTATCACGTGCGATTAGAGTTCTATATAATAATATAAAATTTTAGAAATTTCTATAAACACAAATTATAAGATAATATATTAAATTTTTTTATTCACTACACAAAGCATGAGATATTAATTTTTATAATTTTATATAACTCCAAACACAATAATTATGCAGTCAGGTTTTGTAATACATAAATTTAAGAATGCTTGGATTCTTAAAAGATTTTTAAAAAAATTTGAAATTTTATCAATTTTCTTCAATGTTTTCTAATCAAATTTATCTTAATGTTATTTTTACACAAACTTTTAACTATTTTTTTTTCTCACAAACCAAACACTAGTTAGATATCTATATAATAAATTAGTTCACGATTTGACACTTATATATCAGTATGGACAGTTGAGATTTGTTCATTTTAAATGAATGACTGATATGTCTTTGACATGGAACAAAAACTAATAAAAAAATATTCCCTGACAAGGTTGTGTAATGTATAGATTAAAATATAACGCATAATGTTTTTTTATGAATATATGATCAAAACTGGGGCATTTTCGCCAGGTGTCTAATCCACGGCACCTGATTTTTGTTGCCAGACCACTACGCTCTTTACACCCGTTGCGGGGATTGTGACTAAAGAAGAAAAAAAGAATGATGATATTTCAATGGAATCTTCTCATGCGAGGGACGAAAATGAAATTGCAAAGTCATTTTTCTGACTTTGACTATTAAATCTAAATTCCACTCGTAATCCCTGTTTAAACGAAAGGAAGAAAATTCCTAGAAAGATCATAAAGGATTTAGAAGTGTCCCAATTTGGCAAAGGATAATTTTATCAGGAAGGAGAGGCATACATAGTTTTGTTATACCAATCTCGTAACGTTAATTCATTATTTTAAAATTAAAATTCAATAGTTTTAAATGTATTTATATTATTTTAATTAAAAAAATACGAATCTATTTGAATCGTTGAATTTTAATTCAACAATTCTAATTACAAAGCACGAGACTGATATAACCCAAAATTCGTTGTATTCTACCTAAATTTTGTTACCTAAATTAAAAATGTAATGACATGTTAAAAATATTTTACAATAAAAAGTTTTCAAATAAATTTTTTACCCACAAATCGTAAATTTATATTACGTATAAAGTTATGACGGTGCATTAATACAATTTGAAATACTTATTTACTATAGATATAGGTAACATATTTCAGTATAAATTTATCAATTTTTTGCATAAAGTTATTAACTTTAGCATATATTTATAAATTTTTAATATAAATTTACCATCTTTTGATAAAAAAAAAATACTAAAATTTGAACTTTCTAACGGTCTCATACAACTACCAAACACATAAATAATCAAACAATTCAAAAACCAAAAACACAAGACAAGGAATTTTAGGAAAACATTAAATACACAAGTCTAGGTAAATTTGTGAGAATTCGATTACAACGAATTACCAAACCCAACACACTCGTTGACAATTTCATCAATTCCATAACTCATTAGACTCGTATTACATGCTTAAATTCTAGTATGTGAAATCCACTATGTTAAATCTCTAATAAAGAATGATAACTCAGTAACTTTGTCTTCTTCGGATGATCAAATCCAAACTCGAAAAGTTATTTAATATACCGGTGTGGCCTCTGTCAAAGAGTCTTTAATACTTAAATTAGCCAGAGAGTTTAGTAAATATTTTGACAGAGTTTTAGTAAGATGAAGTGTTGTACCTGTGAGTTATAAAATAGTTGTCTATATAAATATGAAACCTCAAGTGGAATAGTTTGCATGAACTGCATGTAACTAAATTATCTTTCCTTCCAATGAGATAATGCCACATGTATTGTCGATCCCAAGATTATTCCTTAGTTTGCTACCTTACTCATTATGCATATAACACTTTTTATACTAGCACATTCATAAGTGTATATACCGAAACTATTAGGGAATGGGGTGTACGCGTGACCCATGATGTCAACAAGTGTGGATTAATTGATCGAAGGTCAACAATTCATATGGACCTAACTGATAACATCCTTACTTACCCGATCGGAAACATCCCATTCGGACGCCTCAATCAGATAAGGGAGTACCGATCGGAAGTGCTGACTCTTGGATATCCTCAGTCGAGTAGGAGCCCAGTTGGGTTAATCCGATTGGATCGATGGCAAGTAAGTTATCTCCCGCTTAAGGTGGTGCAGAATATTACCACACCAGATGCTCCCAATTCCCTTACTCTTCTGGGCGAGGTCAGGGGAATCTAACGATTGATGGCTACCCTTGATTAGAAGCATTTTTACTAAGATCCCTCGATTAGGTATAGTCAAATAGGTAAGGTTTGATAAATGCTCCCCCTCGAACACATAGAAAGCAAGAAATTTAGCCACTATTGATGACGTAAAATCTTCCCCTATCAAATGCTGCCAGATCGAGTCGATGGCAAGTAAGATATTGCCCACTTAGGGTGGTGCGAAATATTCTAACATCAAAGAACAATTGATGTATAGGGTGGATCATAACAAGTAGAATCACAAAAACTGTCATACCTAATCTCAAACTCATTTAATTTTTTTATTCCTTTCTCTTTTCAAACCCATTTATTTTTCAATAATGAATTTGAGTATGCGTTTAGTAAACACAGTTAGTTACTCAACTTCTACCTCCTCAGGTTTTTAGTCTTTTTTTTAAATGATCTTATTTTACCTTCTTACATTTTTAACTTTTTTAAATCATTAAAGATAAAAATGTCGAATTAATAAAAAGATATAAAAAAAAACTAACTTTTTAGTTTCCAAACTTAGGCTTGCTTTGGGAAGTAAAAAAAAATCTAACTTTTTAGTCTTTTGTCAATTTGACATGTTTGTGTTTAAAGAAATAAAAAATGTGAGAAAATAACTTTGATCATTATAAAAGAAAAAAAAAAGAAAAAACCAAAAACTAATAATTGAAAACTTGTCGATTCCTAAGCGTAACCTCATACTCGTTACATGCCATAACGCGCAAGCGTAACCTCATACTCGTCACATGCCAAACCTGCAAAACATATGAAATGCTAATGCACCTTTTTATTTTTCAAAATCAAGAATCTCAAACTTATTTCGTCTTAAAACTCATAAAATTCGCAACAAAATAATGCTTAAGACAAGTAATGCAAGTAAAATTTCAAACTCGCATCTTTTGAATTGGTGCTCAATAGCTTATGAGCTTTCGTCAAGCTTCCACAAAACTACCATCAAGCTTGATCATAAGCTCTCAACAACCTTGATGAAAAATAAAAATAGCTTAAGTAATGCCATTTTAAATTAAAAAATTATTTTAAAAAGATCAACATAATTGTTTAATTAATAAAATTAATAACACATACTAAAGAGACTAAGACTTGGTTTGGCGACCTAAAAAGAGCTACTAAAAAGTTACTTTTTTTATATTTGGGAAGAAAAAACTAACTTTTTAGTAGCTAATTTTTTAACTTTTTGTTAATTTAATATTTTTACCCTTGAAGATTTTAAAAAAAATTAAAATGTAAGAGAATAATTTTTGTAATTTTAAAATAAAGCCAAAAAATTAATAATTGAGCTACCAATTGAAGGTTCCAAACAGAGCCTAAGCCACTTCAAAAGGCAATTAGATAATCCAGCAACTTGTTAACACGTGACAGGAGGCTTTACCTTCATATAGTCCAAGGCATGAAAAAGCTTGGTAGCTTTCCGATGTGGGATAAACATTAGTATCCAAAAGTTTGTAATTTACTGGAGGAGCCTTATTGAACTATACTAGTAATCAGCCAAACAATGTTACTGTGCACTGGGCGCATGGGCATTCTATTTAGCTAGTGCTTTACTTGCAAAATCAATTGGAATATGACAGAAAGCTTTGGCGCTCCTTGTGCTCTTCAGCACAACTGGTACGGTGCTAGATATAATCATGGGAATTAGCAATGTGAGAAACTTTATTGGTTTGGAAAATAAAATAAAAAAACTAGTTTTTTTAATAATTGACTAGTAATCAATTATTAAAGAAGAAAGTCTTCAATATCTTCAATCATTTCCATAATTAGTTCTTGTTCTCTTGTAAGAACATTACAATGACAATTATTTTTGATAGTTTTACTGCTTGATGAATTATCAGATATGTCTTGATTAGATTCAATCGACGATGTAATATTATCTATTTCAAAGTCATCTTGAGTGTTTGATAGTTCTTGTTTAGATTCAGAACTTGCTAGCATTAATATTGCTAGTTCCTTTTTGAGATGTTCATCAATATCCAATGAGTTTATTTTATTCTTTATTGGACATCTGTTTTTAAAATGTTCAACTTTTCCACATTTATAATATATTGGAGGTGTTTTCTTGTTATCGACATATTTTTTTGATTTTTTCTTTTACCATGATTGTTGTGCCTTTTTATAAGGTTTTCTGTAAAAGTTATCTTGATTAGGTTAGATTTGTCTTTTCTTTTTATAATACGGTTTTGATGTAAATTGTTTCTTATGTTTTTTATGTTTTCTTAATGGAGGTATATTTTGCCTAACTAAGCCAAATTATTCACAAAATGTGCCTAGTTCTTTATGTGATTGGGTTAATTTTCTTTGTAGTCTTTGATTTAATTGGAAATTAGTGCATATTTCAAATGCTATGCCTTTTATTGTATCTGATATATTTGGGAATGTTAATTGTTCGTAAGGTATAATCCCGTCATTATGTTCTCTTAATCGGGTTTTTACCTTTTCAACAAATAATCTTGGTAATCCATCAATAAATTTTTCTTTCCAGATCGGGAGGCGTTGGTCATCTCTCATTCTCAGTTTTGTTAAAATGTTTCTTCATACCAGTGATAATCTTGTAGTTTTGGATATTTGAGGTTTGTTAAGATCACCGAGGATCTTTCTTCAATTTTTGATGTATTTCCTATGAAATATTTAACGATAGAAAATATTAGAGTGTTGACAGCATCTTCTACTATCGTTGGATTATTACCATCATCTTCAATTTTGATAGGTTCATTATATTCATCTGTTTTGATAGCATTTAATATGTTATCTCTTTCTATTTCAGTAAGATATTTATCCCACCAAGTCTTAAGTCTGCCAGAAAATCCTGATATTAAGATTTCTGTGACTGCTCTATCAGAATATTTTTTTTCATTTTATAAACACTAGCAACCATAGTAATTTCTTGAAGTTTGTTGATTTTTTGATATTCTGTTAATCCATCTAAATTCCATTTATAGATTCCAGTACCTTAAAGAATTGAGTTGGTTCAATTAATTTTTCAAATTGTTGATCAGGAAAAGATGGTCTTGGATAATAGTTTTTTGATTGTTTTGTGTTATGTTTGTTATGATTCCACTTAGCCATGTTTAATGTTTGATCTTGAGGGTTAAATGCTTCTAATATTTCTTCGACTTCTGTTTCAAATAGTTGAGACAAAGCATGGATAGCTTTGATTCTTGTTGATGTTTCAGGTGTTTTAGGAGCAACTACGAATGTTAAAGAATTTTACAGTTTTGTAATTTTTTGATCAATTTCTTGTATAAAATCTTTATCTTTTAATTGGTTATGAGGAATAAAAAGAGGTTTAATAGTTTGATGAGAAGCTTGGATTGATTCAGACTCTGTTTCATGGAGAGTCGTTTCAATTCTATTTAATTGATCACTTATTGTTTTGAGATTTTGATTTGTAAAGTTATTCTGTTCCATTATCTTTTGTACATCCCTTGATATTATAAGGTGAGGCTTTTATTGTTGTATTTCTGTGTTGGATTGATATTTCTTCATGAGGTGGATGGACAGATTGTTTGATACAATCAGATGTGTTCCATTGTTGGGTTGTTTGTATAACATTTATTTCTTTTGGAAAAGGATATTCTATTGAATTGTTTGATGCATAGATCTCAAACCAATCGAAGAATCTAAAATATGTTTTATAATTTTGAACATATTTGTAAAATTTTTCTCTTAAATGGATTCTTGCTATTTCATCAAAGTTTGACAGAAACCATTCTCTTTTTTGAATATTTTCAGAGATTCAAAGTCTTGTTTTAATATTTTTTTATCCATAATAAATTCTCTGTCTATAACAAAGATATGAGGATCATCTTGCATTTGAAATTGGGTTGGAGACATATGGGTTGAAGATTTATCATCTTCATCTTTTTCTTGTTGATTTGTTTGATATTGATGAACGGGTTGGGGTATGAATCTATCTCTTACTCGATTTATTTTAAGAGATTCATAATTGCTTGATGTTGGAACAGAAGAGCAAGAAGATCTATGGGTGTAAAATATTCTTTTGGATATCTGGTGGAAGCTGTTCGGAGAGACTTAAGGTCTTCTTCTTCTTTGATTCTTAGGTTTGAGAATTTGGAAGATGAAAACTTTAGCCCAACAGTTCCATTCGGAAATTCTTGGATTTGATGAAGTGTTTTGTTATCTACTATTGGAGCAAGCACTTGATCTTCAAGTTCCCACTCTGAAGGAAGATTAATATAATTCCATACTATAGTCTGGGACTATTAGGTTGGAATTTTCTTTTTGAGTTTGAAAAAATATTGTTTCTCCCTTTGGACCTATGGTTTTAACATTAGGATCCATAAGGGTGGTCATGGTTTTATAATGGATTCGATAGATGATAGCAAAAGGGATGTTTCCTAGTTCCATATCATGACCAGAGGTTTGGATTTTTAATACAAGAGAGTTTAATATTCCAGAATCATGTAATGAAACCGGATAGTTTGGAAAACAATTGAAATAAACTGGACCATTATACAGACTTTTTTCAATGACTCCTAGCAAGGAATCCTGAATTTTACGATGTCTTTGACCCCTAAGACAAAGCAAAATTGATGTGTTTAACCCACTACGGGTCAAGGGTTGGATAGCCACTTGGATTAATCCAAAATGGATATAAGAATATTTTTCTTGATGTTTTTTGATAATCTTAGATTCAAGAATCTTGATAGATTGACATTCAGATGTAAAAGGGATAGTTTGTTCAACTGTCTTGATAGAATAGTCTGAAGAAAATGACTATTTTTTGATATGATAGACTTCTTTGATAGGAACATTTACAATTTTCCAGTTTGATATGGGTTGTTGTATATTTTGATTGTTATTATCTTCTTGTTAATATTTCTTGCTAATTCCTGGGTTGTACATGGTATCAAAGCCATTGGAATAGGGTAAGACTGTCATCTTAGAAATTTTGAATTTTTATCCTTATTTTGCATAATCTGGTAAATCCGATACCTGATTCGGTATTTAGAGTCGCGTAGCCAGTTAGGGAAGTGTGTGGTAAGTCCCGGTTTTTGGCGTAAGTCGTTGACAGGCCTAGGGTGAAAGGTTTATTTAGGTTCTATAAAACAGAATATAAATTAAAATTTATATCATGGCATTCTTATCTAGATCTATGTCTAGGGCATCAAGTTCATCCCAAGATAACAATATAACAAATCAAGAAGAATAAAAAGAATAAACCAAAAAGAATAAAAAAACTAGTTTTTTTAATAATTGACTAGTAATCAACTATTAAAAAACTAATTTTTTTTGTATTTAAAATAGAATAAATGCCAACTTTTTAATAGTTAGATTTTTTAGTTTTTTGTTAATTTAACGATTTTATACTTCAATATTTAAAAAAAAGTATGAAATATAAAAGAGTAAGTTTGATTATTTAAAAAAAAAAATCAAAAAACTAATAGTTGATAGTTAGAGTTACTAACTACTGTTCCCAAATGGAGTCCAAGAAGTATAAAATGCTTCACTAGCCCCCGTTCTCTAATAGAAAGAGAATCATAGAAGCCAAGTTTCAATACGAACTCGGTGTGCTTACTTGTATGATAACCTTATATTTTATTTTATTTTTCTTTCCTTGTATTTGTGATTGGCACAACAATAAAATATTGCTTTAGTGGCAATTATAATTGTCACTACAAAGAATTTCTAAGGACATGTCTTAAACTAATGACATTTTAAAGTAATACAAAAGAAATCTGTGCATGATTACTATTAGTAGCACTCTTAGTGGCACATAAAAATATTATTCTACTAAAATAGATTTACTTATTTTATGACATTTTAAATGTCAAAGTATACATTATTTTTCACACTTTCTAATGTCATTACCGAAACTTTGAAATGTTATTACAAACACGTTACGTATGATCGTTCAATAATATTTTAAGTTATTAGAATATTTTATAATATATTATAACCTCATATAAAATATTCTAAAATAAGTGTCATAATTAGATATTTTTTAATATTAAAAAATGTCATTAGAATCTAATTATTATAAGAGAAACAATTGAATTATTATTGAAACATTTTTATTTGTATTTTATAATTTATTCTATTTTTTATTCATGTTTTTTGAATTAATACCTATGGCATTTGAAATATATAAATTTTATAATTATATTGAATTTATAAACAAGTGGATGAATCCTTATGAGAAACCCATGAATTCATTTGTATCGGTTATAATTATATAACGCAATTATAGTGGTTCTATATACAAAAGAAAGAGTGAAATTGTTGTATTTATCGATGTAAGACATAAAAAGGTAAACATCGTGAAGAAAAAGAAAAAAGAAAAAAGAATAGGAAGAAATGAATAAGAAAAGGCATCACTAGATTTTATAGTTCTCCCAAGTCTTTGTCGGTGATTTTTAAGGACTTAGCTATGCAAATGTCTTTAAATAACTAGATTTTATTTAAGATTTAATGACATTTTTTAAGAGTTCCGTAATTTTTGTTTAATGAATGATAACATTCTTTATTAAAATATCATTAAACCGTTACAATATATTTATTATTTAAGGACATTTATTAAAAATGCTACAACTAATTGATGAAGTGATTTAAATGTAATTAAATCACTTCAATTTATTTATATTTTAATAACATTTTTAAAAAAATGTAATAAAATATAGAGCACCATGTCATTATTGACAAAATATTATTAAATTAATGTCACTAAATCTGAATTTTTGTTGGAGTGTGACTTTTTTGAAATTTCCTTTCCTCGATTTATTAATTGTAATCTTCCCCCTTAATTTCTTAAGAAGGCACTTTTATGGTTTGAGTTCGTATTCTGATAAACCAAAAGTTCAATTTTAATTTGAAGTAACTGCATTTTTTGTTTTGGATGTATACCTTTTACTAATTATAACTTTCTATAAATTGGATCTTTTTTAAACTCACCTCACTTCATATCTCTCTTTTCAGGGGTTCCCTTTAACAGAATTTATCTTATCTGTTTAGATTAAAAATTTGTGGAAAAAAAAAGAGAGAGAGAGAGGGAGACAAAAAGAAAGAAAATGACTTACATGCGTATATATTTAGGGTTAACCAAATTAAAATAAAAAATTTAGCATTTAATATTTTTATTTTATTTTGCATTCTTATATATATTTATTAATTTTTTTCATTTTTCCCGTGCAAGCGCTGTTTGGTATTGGTTTTAGAAATTTATTTTTAGAAATATGTTTTCTAAAAGGTAGTTTGTAATTAAAAAAATATTTTTGGCTGTCATATCCAAAATTTGATTTTAAAAAGAGAGAATAATAAATAATAAATAAAAATAAAAATAAAGAATAGATATATAATTAATGGCATATTAACATGTAGAAAGGGAAAAAAACATAAATTGGTTTCAAAATTACTTAAAACATTTTTTTAGATGTTTCTATTTCTTCATTTTCAGTTTCTGAAAAATAGGAAAATTAAATACAATTTCAAAAACAAAAAAATAAAATTGAAACCAATAATTATTTCTGCAATTATTCAGTAGTCAATGTATTATCTGGAAATGTTTGCGACCAAGGATTCTGCCCCCAAAAAAAAATTGTGTGATATAGATATATATATATATATATTCTAATCATCTCCTGCACACAAAATTTAAAAATAATTATAGATTATTTCATATATATAAAATATAAAACTGAAATCAGTCATGGCTAGCACGTTTGTAGAAGGTCCAAAATTCAAATCTATATAATAAAACATAATACATTCCAAAATGTCACTCCCACAAATACATTCCAAAATGTCACTTCCACAATTTTAAAATTCAAAAGCTAAGATTGAGTTTTATTATTTGACGAATAACTGAGATATTTTATAAATCAAAACTTTCCCTCAAACTTCCGTCCAATCTTTAAGTCACTTCATATTCTAATAAACCATTAAATTAATCTTGTTGATGAAATCTAAAGTGTTGCATTGAAAAAGATAAAAATTTAATTCAAAAAAATAATACAATGAAAAAGGACTTTATTTTAGTTTCTTAAAAATAGAAATGTACTAACATATTTTAATTTCAAATATACATATATTTAATTTTAGTTAAGCAGTGTTGTAGGCACTGATCAAATATAATTACAATGATCATAAATAAAAGAACAATAAATAAAGACAACAAATTGTAAGAACCTTAAATTCAAATAAAGTTTTCCAATGCACATATTAATTAGAACAATCGATACAATATTACTGTAAAGTTCACTAAGAGTGTGTTTGATATACGGAAAAACGGTAAAAATTCTGAAAAATTTTAAAAATCTCTAAAAATTATTCATTTTTTATCTCATTATGATTGTGTTTGTTTTTCCAGACTGGAGAATGATGGATAACATTTCTCAAGTCAATAATAGGGGATAGCAAATCCAATTGACTATGTGTCATTGCTCGCAATTTTCTATCCAATGTTTGTTGTAGTTGAGATAAAGAGTAGGATAACTAATGTCATGTTTGATTTACACAGGATTTCATGGTAGGACTAGATGAAAAATGATTACATTATCCTTCTATATATTTATTTATTAATATAATTACAATCAAACTATTCCACAGCAAATGTACAAAAATTAACAAGCTTTTGAAAAATCATTACGCAGTTAAGGTAATAATTTATGAAACATAACTTGGGCTATTATTAAAAGCAATTAAAAGCTATATTACAATCATATTTAAGAAACAATATTCAAGAATCCTATAACAAATCCAATTCATAACTGGTGTCTATTGCTGGGATTGCATAAACTTGAGTGTCACTTCACGTGAGAAGCCAAATGAACATGGGTTGACACGAAATTAACCCAACAACTTGCATGAACTCAATCTTTCCCATGATTGTATTAGCTCCATCATCAAAAAGCAAATTGAACAACTCTTGGATGAACAACACTTTGTCCAGTTTGAGTAGAATGTTCTTAAGCCATAGTCATTTCATATTCGAGTGAGTTGTTGTAAATCTATACATCAAAGAAGTAACATTCTATACTCATATGTAAAGAAGAAGTAAAAAAAAATGAACTTTTTTTAAAAATCAATTTGGTAACATTCTTCTAACAACCAACTTTCTTTTTTCATGGGAAGTAAGTAGTCATTAAGGATGTTTGGTAACTTGATGTTTATATTGCAGCCACATGAACAACAAGTAATTGAAGTAGCCAAAATCGCAATGAACCGAAACAAAGGAGAAGATAGAATCAAAATGCAAAAGTTCAGGAAAAAAAAAACATACATATTATCATGGTTGCAATGCATCTCTGCACCATTAAAGCAATCAGTTAGTCACCTCACAAATGATTGATCGAGACCTTCGTGACTAGATATGAATGTATCCTTTGGTATGCACATTGTTATTAACAAAACATAAATTAAAAAAAAATGTATGAATAATCTTTGAGAAACAATTTGCATGAGAAAACGGTAACCTTGCTCTAATCTTTGATTTTAAGAAGACAGATGGAGTCTCCTCCTTACAATGAGACGAATAAAAAACTTCAATGTCAAACTGGAGCATAAAAATACTCAAAACAAGCAAATCTCAAAGACTTAAATTTGGCAACAAAAAAAAAAAAAAAACGAAAAAACAAAGTGAGACTTGGCCCAGGAAATAAATGGAGGAATTTTTAATTTCAAATATCACACTTGCATGGCTTTAGCCTTTATCCATACCTGTAATAAAATTCTTCTGTATTTGGGTCATTTGCTGGCCAGGTTATTGATTCCACAAGATAGTCATCCACATTGGAGGGATTTATATATACCTGAAGGAGAAAACAAAAATATGTTTCTAAATTTTCTCAAACATTTGAAGCCATTGATTTACTAGAAAATAGAGACACCCCCACTATGGGTTCAAGAAAGTTAACTAAACAGTTAATTTGCAACAAGGTACAAGATGGGAAAAAACCATCGACTCCCTATTGCTCAATGTGGTCTATAAACAACATTAAATGTTATGATTTTAATAGTTCTTCAATGTTTAATCTCCTAGAATTGAATGCCAAGCTAACTGCTTCCTACCTACAAACCTATCACATTTATCAAAAGTAAAAGGAGAAAAAAGAAAAGAATATTAAAAGAATAATACCTGTCTTATCATATGAAAGCAATGAATTGAATGAGTCTTGGTTGGACAATTGGAACCTAGTTTGTATGGAGTGATAGGTTAGAATAATTCAGACCTGTTTATTTTCCACATTTATGGTGCTCAAATTAATAAGATCCTATCTTATGTAGAAAAGAACAAGAACTAGTTCAAAAATTCCCCGATTACCCTTACAAAGGTGATTTCTAAGCTCCTAAAACACTTGCTAAACCTAAGAAAGAAAAATGCAAAATAATAAGTTTAATTGAGGAAGACTTGGACATACACTTTTAAAAATGGTTTCAATGCGAGCCGGTTGCTTGGCTTGCAGAACAAAAATCCAAAAACTACTTATTAGAAAAATGTCTTCACTTGCTTTAAAAAATACTTCTGTAGAACAGTTTCATCCGATTCATTGGTTTCAGTATTTGGATTTCCAAATTGACCTACAAAGTTTAACAATGCAACTCCAGCAACTTACTCAGATGATCCCACTGTTGTCACCAAAGGTGTAAATCCTCCAATGCTGAAAATTACCATAAGTAGTTGGCATCAGTTTAAACAATCTTAAAAGATAACTTCATTGCCACATTTCACAGCTGAACCTTTAGGAAGTAGAGAATGGCTCTATCTACAGGTGATTTGGATGTTGGGAATGTAGAAGATGGCTCTATCTGCAGAATCCCAAATCAGAAGTCATCCATATTTACTGAGAATGAAGTGTATGCTCTATAGCTGGTGATGTTATAAGGCTTGACATTGAGATCTAAAACAAATACATGTGTCTCGCTGCTCTGCACTCGGCACTGACAATGGTATATACATCTAATGTATGAGGCTCGAGGTGGATGATGGGGCTGTAGAATTGCTTGGCACGTTTGAATCGGGCATAGGTGGTGGAGGTAGCTCATCTCGGGGTAGGGGGCCATATCCTATCGGATACCCCCCGTGCTCGTCTACCAATAGACCGTAATCTACTGGGATAAGATGGTCCCGCCTAAGAGGATGAGGCTGTCTGGCTAGTAGATATGGATGCCCATAGTCTCTCATCATGATCGATCACTGTGATCACCGGTCTTGTTTGCTGAATAATCTGCTGTAGCACCTTAAGGTAACCACACTAATTCGGATTATTGATGGCTGCAGCTACGACATGCTCACAATAGTGTTAACCTGCATCGTACAAATAATTAATGAAGATAAATATAAAATCGATAAATAAAATAGTTGCTATTTAAAAATGTGTAACTAAATGCCATACTACGATTGAAATATCAACTACAAAATTAAATTAACTTAAATTTTACTATAAATTGAATTTAAATTAGCTAAGTATAAGATTAAATTATTTTAAATCTATATCATTCAAAATTGAATTTAAATTAACTTAAATTAGCTAAGTACAAAATTAAATTAACTTAAATTTTAGTATGAAATGAATTCAAATTAGCTTAAGTATAAAATTAAATTATTTTAAATCTATATCATTCAAAATTGAATTTAAATTAACTTGAATTTTAAATTAACTTAAATTAGCTAAGTATAAATTTAAATTTACTTAAAATTGTACTGACATAATTTGTACTAAATTTAGAGAACAAATACAAATTTACAAAATCAGGTAAAATGTTTTATATATTTTCGTTCTAACATAGTTTCAAATCAAACTAAAGTAACATAATTTACACTAATTTACAGGTCAGTACACTTTCAAAATACACATTCAAATTAATAAACATTGAAAATAAGGTAAGTTAGTTTCCAAAAAAAAAAAAAATGGTAACTCAACTGAATCATAGTGAACCCATACACATTTGAGTAACTCACTTGAAATTTCAAGTGGCAACCAATAGTAAACCAATGTCAACCGAACGACAAAGTATCGAACATAGTGAACCAATATCAAAAACAAAGAGTATCAATAACCAAACCAAGCACTCAAAGCATTCAAAATCAAGCACTCAAAGCATCCAAAATCAAGTATATAAAGACCCGAAAGATTGAGAAAATGGTGGATTCGGTAGTGTAAACACATTTATATACAGTTTAGATGAAGAAAGAACTCACAATTTTAGTCGTTGAAGATGGAAATGATAGGATAGAAGAATAGCTTAGTAGTTAGAGCAACCTCGACCAACCTGGATAGTGGACTATTGGGGAGAGAGAGAGAAAGAGGCTTCTACGCACGACTAAGGAGACTAGACTTGTGCTGAACGATTTATACAGACCAGAGGGTGCCGTCAATAGTGAGAGCGACACTCAAATGGGTGTCATTAATTGAATCAGCGACATGCAAGCCATGTCATCATCTCAATAAGCGATATGGTGGCGTCAACAACAGTAGTGACGACATCCAGCATAGTTTTGCTAATACTTTCACATGAGTATATTTACGTAATATGTATAATTGATATATATACGGTAAAAAATCTTGCGTAATGGGCACACGTCAAAACAAAAAACCAAAAAAAAAAAAAAAAAAAAAAGTAAATTGCACTACCTTATATTTAATATTTGGGTAATTGCACTTATTACACAAAATATTTAAAAGTTATTTTGTCTCTCTTATTTTGATATGTCGTTAACATTAACTCACTTTCGATAAAATAAGTCACTAAAATTTAACATAAAATGTTAAACTAACTAAAATTTTAAATATTTTTTTTATTTAATTTCTCATTCTCTCACATTTTGTTAAATTTTTTTTTATAAAAATCTTCTTTTTTTATTTTTGCTTTTTATTTTACATATTTTTGAAAATTTTTGTAAAGAGAATTAGAAAAAAATGTGAGAGAAGGAAATAAAATAGAAAAAATACATAAAATTTTAATTATTTTAATATTTTCTCATAAGTAGCTGGTTTTATCGGATCAAAATGAGTAAATATTAATAATATTTTAAAATAAAAAAAATAAATATAATTTTTAAATGTTGCCGATGGTTGTTTAAATTTTATGTAGATGTAGATGTAAGTTATATATACATATATGTATTAAAAAAAAAAAGGAAGCTACTACCAGCCACATCATCATAACTTAACGCGTGGCATTGAACTAATGGCTACAAGAAATGTACACGCGTGCACAGCGGATCATTACTCGTTTGCTCTGGGGTAAGACCAACGTTGGACTGTGAGAATACGAAGAGAATCTACAATGGCTTACTTCAAGAGAGGTACTCCCCATCCTATATCGCAACAATTCGATCTGTTTATGCATTCGATCTGTACAATTCAACGATTTTGTTACTCAAGTTTGGTTTTTTTTTTGAGTTTTTTGATGATATTTTGATAAATCGCGGGTCTGATCGGTTTTCAAATGCTGTCGATTCTTTGAATTTAGGGTTTCTTTGTTCAATTACGTTTTTAATTTTGTTATGTAATTGGCGCGGCGCGTAACGATAGAGGGTTGATTGATTCATGTTAGGTCTTTTTTCTTCATTTATTTTCAGAAGTTTTCTACAGATTGCATCATTTATTTATGATGAATTTTAGTAATTTTGTTCTAAATATGATTTTATTTAGAATATGAATTTTTTTTTTTTAAATTCACAGCGTTTTGGGTTATAGGACCATATGTTCTATTCATTTATTTATTCTTTAATGCTCCAACAGGTACCCCGTATATTTCTTTAATTACTCTGTTGATTCATGGGTTTTTGAGTTCTGGTCATCTCTTGCTATCAATTTTTTTTTTCTTTTTCTTTAACTGCTACATTGCACATAAGAGGCTATGAACTGAGCTAACGAAAGCTTCAAACAGGTTGAAGAGGATGTTCCTTTCATTGAATATATAATAGCCAGAAAGCACCAGAAAGCCAATAGCTGAAAAGGTAGATGGCGGGCCATGAGAATGAGAAGCATCTTGAAGACTGCTCAGTTTCCAAGTCAGATTCTCACCCCTTTTACCCATTCATCTATTAACGATATGTCTAATTCTGACACATTATTCTTGATAAAACTGTAGGTGATTCCTTGAAAATCAATAAAGCACGCTTTCTAGGTTTATCATAGTTGCTATTATCTACCTTCCCCCCCAAAAAAAAAATAGTTGCAATTATCCGAAAGTAAAATGGGAATGTATGGGAAAATTCTTATTTGAAATAATTCTTTTTGGGATTTTAAAGTAAAAAATAAAAAATAAATAAATAACGAAAAGAACGTTTCAATCTAAACTTGAAAGGAGAAACAATTTTTTTTCCCCATATTCTTGAACGTTTTGTTTGTTTTAATAACGTCTAAGAAAAGAGAGTAATACAAATTATTTTTTAGATTTTCTGCTACGGGTAGTGCCTAACCTCCACTCCCTTGATGATGACCATACTTACCTAGATTGCTCACCCAGATGGAATCACAATCTGGATCATGAAACATGCG
>QLOD02000001.1:38609174-38624415 GCA_003260245.2 Sideroxylon spinosum
CTCGACGCTCAGGCTCGGGGTTGTTTCTATAATGCCACGGATGAGAAGAACTTGGCTAAAGCTGTTGCCGGTGCCTTGGTTGAGCTTAACCAATTTGATGCATTGCTCAGAGCAGATTCCTTGCTGTTTCGTAATGCGAGGTGGAAGGTATGCTTCGTTTATCTGTCAAACCTTGTACTATCCAAACCTTTTCACATCATATATTCCCATTAATGGTGGCCGTAGATCGAGACTGCTCTGGCTTGATTCACAGACTTGACAAATTGAATTCGAGCTCAAATTTAGAAAATTCTACTTCTGTCACAACTTTTAATAGACCATTCTTTTGATTAAGTTTCATTTTGTTTCAATATAAAATGTTTTTAAAGAAAATACCCATATATTTAAAAAATGTATTCCTGAAACATAAGAAATATATTTTCTTCAAAAACATCTTCATTGAATTAAACAAAGTCTTAGTAAACAATATTATTTTGATTAGGTCAAACTATTTGTTTCGATATTTTAGACGAAAACGATGTCATTTTGGTTAATCGAACTAATCAAACCAAACTTGTCTTTTGTCAAATCGAACTTCATGAACTAGTGCAAAAGTTCGAGCTTGAGACCTATATTAATAACTTGAGCCTTGGAGTAAGCCAAATCTCAATTCCACTCAACTCGATTCCAATCCTAATTCCAATTAAGTATAAACAATCACACCATGATTGAATATTGTAAATAAATATCTCTCTCCTTGAGATAAATAACAAAATTATAATTTCTTTTTGGGCTATGGCCTCTGCCTTTTGCAATTGAGTTCATTAAGTCTTACGGTTGTGATGTGAGATTTTGGTTCTTAAAAATGTAGCAACTGCTTTGTAATTAATGATTTATTTATTCCCTACAAAATGCTATCTTCACAAGCTCATTTTTCTCAAACAATGACCTTTTATCTCTGTTTTCATATAGGTTTCTTTCAGTGATCAATTTGGGGAATCTATGACTAGAATTAAGAGTGTAGAGATCCGTAAACAAGTGGTCTCTCTCTTAGAAGAAATATCGAGCGGGTGGCGTCAGAATCAAAACGATAGAATTCCTAATGCGAATGGGAATATTTCTTCACAACTGTTAGAGCTGCGCAAGGTCAATGGATCACTTAACTTGATATGGAGTGTAGACGTCGCCCGGGTAAGTTCAGAAGACGTACAAGTTCTAAGGGTGTGGGATGTTTTGCCATCAACGGAGATCTCAAGACTAGCGACTCGTCTTGACACCTTATTCAAGAATTATACAGTTGAGACAATGAACCGTTGCATATGCAGAAAGCTAGAAGGGTATGAATGCTCTGCTCTGTCTGTCTTTTGGTTTGTGTTGGTTGGTTTTTTGGGCCTCTCTCATTCCCAAGGGTTCCCAGAAGCTCTTAGGATGAGGCTTTATATACTGTGTACTAGCCCCTTTCTAGGGCTGACTCATACTTTTTGAAGGCAAAAAGCAAAACTCTGAAATGAGATTGACCTATTTTTTCATACAAAATTAGTTGATAAAAAGTTCCGTGCGAAAAAATTATTAGAAAAATGTACTATTATAAAAGAGTTTAACATACCACCATTTAAAAAAAAGTTAAGAAGTCATTTTTAAGTTTTTATTACCCTTTTCCGTTTGATTGGGTTTAATATAATTAGTCTAAACTTATTTAGATTATATATAATGATATATTTTTACCTGCGATCCTTAAATTTTACGCTTTTTAGGGGCCCGAAGCAACCGTTTGGCTCGCTTGCCCCTTCCACAAGGGACGCGGGACTAACAATCTCCTCTTTCACATAATAGGAACAATCAATTCTTCTTTATTGGTTGTGATTGACGGTAAACCTGAACTTTGATACCAGAGTGGTCTTGGGGGTTTTCCGTCATACTTATAAACTGATTATCAACTCTTTTCACAATCAATGTGGGACATCTCAACTTTGATATGATTGAACGCCTTGTCAAAATCACAAGAAATTCACTTTCTTTCTGCATGTAGCATTCTACTCCATATTTATCTATCTATATTTTTTTTTTCTGTTGTCTAATATTTTTAAATTGCTGCAGGAATTTAGTTGTTCCATTGTCATGGCCGGCCAGCTCAAGTGCTGGTAGTAATTCTGTGGTTGATTATGTACGGTTCTTAGAAACTCAAGTAGCTTCTCTGAGTCTAAAGGCCGAGCCAGGATTATCAAATAACAGGTGAATATCTCTATTTGGTTTTAATTCGAGAAAAAGAATAATCTTTCATTTTCATTCATCTGATTTAGTGGTCTATTTTTGGACGTCAGAAACTGGGATGATTCTTGGTGAAGATCACTGGAGAAGAAAAATCCCAAGTCAGAAGGGGAACAGAATAGTGTTTGGTTTTGTTCTGAAGGGCAGGAAAGGAAACTAATCTGCCCAGAAATGGAGCAAATGGTCTATTATTGGACATCGATCTTTCGAGTTCTTGTAAAGGCCTTTTCATTGTCCATGATTGAAAGAAGTGCACTGATGTAGAATGCAACTGTTTCACTTGTGCCAAAATTATGGATTTTCTAACATTTCTGTGTTGTGTTTTTTTATTTTAACATAGAATGCATATATGGGGTGTGCCTAGATATGTGTATATATGTTTGTTATTCATTAAAGTATAATTATATGTTCATGAAGCTGGTAAAGCCCTTATGGAGATGAAAGAAGTTTGGTTTCCCCCTTAATTTGGAAAACAAAGAAATATTTGAGGGATCAAATCCTTGAGTTTTTGTTATATTTTCTTCCACTTTTTTTTTTTTTCTTCTCGAATTTTGACTGTTTAAGAAAATTTTTAAATAATTAGGCAGCCCAAGAAAGGTTTCTACATAAAAAGTAGTATGCCATGTTCTACTGTCAAATATGTAAATAGAAGTTTATTAAAATCTCATTTATGTCCCAATTCCAAAAAAAAAAAAAAACTTAATTACTAATGTCCTTTGTGCTTAAGAGAAGTACACGCATAAAGATACATATATTTGGTCCTACGAACAAAAATATCAAACATTATTTATTAGGAAATGGGGTTTGGTGCGTGAATGTTTTGCCGTTAAAAAACAAAAAATATATATCTAAATACTGCCTAAAACTCTTTAATTGTTAAAAAAAAACTATTAATGAAATCGCGACATTGTAATGTAATTTTTACTATTTCTAAAATTGCGCATCATGTTGCAATATATATCTAGTTTTACGAAAAAAATATCGATCGTTATTAAAATATCAAACGTTATTATTAAGCCCCCATGTAGCAATGTTTTGATTTTTTATTTTTCTATTTATGTTTTTAAAATTTTGCAAGCTCGCAAAAGTAACATATTTATTAAATCTGTTTATATATTTTTTTTTGTTTTCAAAAAACAAAACTTATACAGAAAAACGTAAATAAAAAATTATTTTCTCTCTATTTTTTTGGGTAAAAATTTTGCTTTTTTTTTTTGTATCATATTAAAATAAATTATTTCATTCAAATATTTTATTGAATTATGATTATTTTTGATAAATAATATAAATAAATTAACTATATAAATCAATATGTAATACATTTTATTAATTTAGTTTTTAATAAATAATTAAAGTAAATTATCTAAATTCATATGAAATATTATTATTAAATTATTTTTAATAAATAATAATATAATCTAATATAATATAAATTTAATTTATTTATTTAATATGAAATATATTTTATTAAATTACTCTTAATAATTATCATAATTAAATTATTTAAATTATTATGAAATATATTTTATTCTATTATTTTTAATAAATAATATAATTAAATTATAATTAATATTTATTGAATTAAACGCTTTTTAATATTAATAAATTAGATTAATATGAATTATATTTTATTAAATTCAATAATTTTTTAAAAGCTAATAAAATTAAATATTTCATTAAAATATAAAATAAAAAGTTATGAATAAAATTATATTTCCGAATGCAATTTCTATTTTCATTTCAAAGAAAAAAAACAGTATAAAACAAAAAAAAAATTAATGTAATTTCATACACAAACTAATCTAAACCTGATTTATCAAGTGATAAACAAAACTAATTAATTTAGTCTAATATGTAAACTTGTCAAAATATATTGATAGTATAAAATTGAAAAGTTTAAATTTTATGATTTCTGAGAATTTGAGGTATGCAGGATCGATGGATAAAATAAAAATAAAATCCAAGTTATGCAAACTTCAACTCTAACTAAGAACTCATATCAAGGGATATCTCTAAGTTTACGTCATTATAACATCTATTGTCTTCAAGCAGTAAAAAGAGTACAAAATTAACAAACTATACATGCACATCGAAAAAGAGAGAAAGTTGTCGTGGCTTCACTAACGATCTTTTGCAAATGATCGAATGGGATTGTTGAAAATCACTCAAACAATTAGCATTGCAGTTATGAAAGTCTACCACGGAAGATATAAATATTTCAAGCTTGTCAACTGGGAGAAAGGGATACAATAACCTCTGTTTGGAACTTTGAAAATTTCAAAAAAACATTAAAAATATGTTGAAGTCTTTTTTTTTTTGGATAGCTAAGGGTATCTGGAGCAGTTTCTACGCATCTCGACTAATCCCTAAATCTCTGGACTTAACGACCGGGTGAGTGATCCTGAAAAGATTCGAACTAGTGATCACTGGAAGCGAACCAATGTTTTACAAGTTAAGCTAATCTTCAAGATGCTCTAAAAATTATTCACTTTTTATCTCACTACACGAATTACGAACTTATAACTTTTATCAAATTTATAACTAATTTGAAAGGATAGGGATATGAGAATCGAAATAAAATTTTATGTATATTCAAACTTTTAATAATAGTAAATATAAATATATATATTTATAATATTTTAATGATGTCGTTTTAGTTCAATAAAATAATATTATTATAGTTTTATTTAATTTGACTTACCATATTTTCAATTAAAACAACATTATTTGATTTAGAAAATTGTGTTTAAATCACAGCTTTCAGTCTTTAAACTTATTAGTCACTCAAAAAATATATATATATATATATTACTTTTATGTCATTTTTGTATAGAAAGTTTATGATTAGGTTACACTTTTGAGTAGGTTTCACGAGTTCATTTTAAATATAGTTTCGATATACCAATAATATATTTTATTTCTATAATTTAGTTGCATGATTTATGGGATTGACAGAAATCACGTTTCTTTAGTTTCTTTTTTCACCTCCATTTTTTCAGTTTCATTGTTCCTGTTAGTCATGAAGATATGAAGAAGACAAAACTTATTTGGCCTAGTATTTATTTGAACGAAAATTGACTGAGATTAATGTCATTCGAAGAAAGAATATCTATAAATCTGTGTAATCGGTGATTTTGTGCTATCAACTTTTTCGGGCAGTCATATCTTTAAATCTGCTTTTACTTTATAAGTTTGGTTTGAAAACTTTTGTGATAAATTTGAATTGTGAAATGCTATTTTCTGATTTTGTGTTGAAAGTGTGTGAGAATTGGCCTTGTTTGAATGTGATGTGTTATTTAGTTACTCAATTCATGAATATCTTTTATGTTTTCTGAGAAATGACGTTGATTTTAAAAATATGATAATGTTGGCTCGTATAGTTGGTCTGTGTTATATATCGATTGATATTTTTATGGCAATATGAAAATAGTACCAATACCAAATAGTATCAGTACTGTTTCTCATAATATCGGTACTGTTTTCTAATAGTGTATCAAGCAGTACTATCTACAGTGGTGGTATTGCTGTGGATTCGTATGAAGATTCTTGTGATGTTGATGTATATTGTAGTTCGAGTTCAAGCAATAATAGACTATTGTTAGGTTCTAATTGGTCGTCGTTAATATTGAGAGTGGGATAAGAATTCGATGGAGGTGTTGCCAAGTTTCAGGATGCAAATTTTCGGTATGCTACATATCCAATATACTGACAGTATCACATACAAAGTTGACAATACCAAGTTAATAAACTAAATAGTACCACAAAATCTCGCATTTGAAAGTTAATCGAAAACACTAAACAGTACTACGTATGAGTTTTGACGGAAACAGTTATGCTTGATAGTACCATATAAATGTCATACTGTTATGTATAAAAGATACGTCCTTATAAAACTTATACATGAAACAGTTACATAACCGTACCGTATATGTGAAACTTACATATGGTATAAATGAATGCTCTTGTAAAAATAGTACCAAATATATCTGGAGGAAAACAATCGACTTGTATGAAAACAGCTGACTTGACCGGCCATCCAGAAATTGAGGAGGCAGTAGAGAACGAGCGTCAGAGCCATGTATCCGCATTCTTTTGGCAGAAAATCCACTCCGGCCATCGTCTCCGACTGATTCGGTCTGCGTTGGGAATTTCTCAACTATTATGTATATTTATCTGTCGAGTGAGGCGCTCTGCAATGGGTTTGGTCCTCTTATCTTCCTCTGACCTACTTCCCAACCAGAATATCGTAGAGGCTTGACTTGTCTTCGACCCGGAGGCCGTGCTTATCCCAGTTATTCCAAGTGGGGGTGTTTGTCCAATTCATTAGCATGAGATGGCATCAACCAGATCCACGCCGGCAGACTAAAAATTAAAATATATATATATATATATTATAACTTCATTTTTTATTTTTTTTAATAAATTTTGTTATATATTACCTTTATACTAATAAATTTTTTTATATTGTTTTTGCCACCACAACGCCACCTAAGCGTACACTTGTAGTGTAAGAATATATATAATACTAGTAATATCTCGTGCTTAAAGGCACAAAAAAACATTCTTTAAAAATATTTAAATAAAATTAGTTTTGAGGTGATTTTTTTCTTTTACTAAATTCTAGTTTTAAATTTAAATTGATAAGGTTGACTATTAATTGGATGTCATAGGTACGGGTTATTCGTTCATAATATTCCGTGTCTGAAGGTACAAAAATATAATTTAACGCGTAAATAGTTCAAATTTAAATTTATAAACCAAACGTACATGAAAAAAATATAAAAATAACAAATAAAAACAAAAATCACTAATCAAAAGAAATTAAGATATCCGTAAAGTATTTAATAGAGGTATAAAATTTTATTATTTATTAGAAGTATAAAAATTTTTAAAATATTAATTTAAAATCGTTTATGTAAAAAGTATTCAAAAAAAATATAAGAAAAGTAAGAGAGAAAGAAAAATAATCGTGAACATTGAGCAACTCCAACAGTTAAAAAAAATATCTCAAATTCAAATTTTAAGTTTCATTACTATAAAAATGATACAAAAAATATAAAAGTGTATATTTAAAATTTAAATTTTAAGGATATTAAAATTATATTTAAATTTAAATGTTTATTTTTTAATAAAATTTTAAGGAAAATTAAAGTCTAGAATTATTTAATAAAAGGGTATATCTTTATTAAACATTTTAAAATATTATTTTAAAAACTTTTATAAATAAAAATCATTAGGGATTAGGTCAAAATATATAGGAATAGTGAGAAATTATGTTTTCATGTGATGGGAATGAAAAAACAACCAAAGTGGAGACAGAAAGAAGTAATTCTGACCATTAAGTAAATCTCACGGGTTAAAGAATATATAAATGTCAAACCAAAAGATATACATGACATTTGTAAAACTTTGATGAAAAGTTATGATAGCAGGTACTGTTAATTCATATTTATTAATTTGAGTTTCACAATTATTGATGTAACGGTAGTAAAACTTTGATGACATATAATAAAATATCAAAAAAATAATTAATTATCTATTTGTTTAAATATAATGAAATATAATAAAATTAAAATTAAAAAAGAAATTTCAAAAATTAAAACATCTGTTTTGTAAATTTTTTAAACCCAACAATTTATACCATACGACCCGACCAACCACCCAGTTACAAATGATATGAAACCTGTCCACGCCAAAGCCGAGGAGGAAGATTTCAAATTCAAGTTTTTTAAACCCAGAAGTTGAAGCCCTCAATTTTTGACACGTAAACAAACATCTAATCACAAGATGTATTTTATTATATAGATATCAAAAAAAATTAATTATCTATTTTTTTAAATATAATGAAATATAATAAAATTAAAATTAAAAAAGAAATTTAAAAAATTAAAACATCTATTTTGTAAATTTTTTAAACCCAACAATTTATACCATAAGCCCCGACCAACCACCCAGTTACAAATGATATGAAACCTGCCCACGCCAAAGTCGAGGAGGAAGATTTCAAATTCAAGTTTTTTAAACCCAGCAGTTGAAGCCCTCAATCTTTGACACGTACATAAACATCTAATCACAAGATGTATTTTATTATATAGATATATTTTTTTTAACTTTTATCCTAGTTTTATTGTGTGTTACTTTTTGGTAAAAATTATGTATTTAGTAGATACTAGTAAAAGTTGAAAAGATATTGAAGAAAGTTAAAAAAAAGTTGAAGAAAGTTGGAGAGCTTTTTATTTATTTTTTATTTTTTTTATATTGTGAAGAAAGTTAAAAAAAAATTAGAAAAAAAAATTGAAGACTACATTCGATTGCACAAAAAAGTATAACTTTTAGAAAATTTTTATAATTTTTAGTATTTAAAACTTTTGGTGCATTTGATAAAATTTTAAAAATTTCAGGAACTTTTAGATACTTTAGTAATTTTGGTTATTTGGTAAAAAAAAAATAAAGAAATTTTAGCAATTGTTAATAATTTTTAATAATTTTTGGTTATTTTGATAAAAGGTAAGAATTTTTTAGAAACATCTACTGGTGAATGGTTAGATTAAAATCTAACGGTTTAGAATTTTTTAAGTATTTTTAATTAAAAAATATGTGAATAAATTTGGATCGTTGAATTAAAATTCAACAGTCCAAATCAAATGTTGGGACTAATATTGGTAATCGATGTTAACTCCCCTGCGTCCAATATTCAATAATCAATATTCAATAATTTTTAAATATTTTTTCCAATATGAATAGAATTTTAGACATTTTTCTATATTTTATATATTAAAATTTATGATTATAACAAACGAATAGATAGTTAGGGTCTATTTAGGAAACTTACGAGTTTTTTTCACAATGCTAAAAATCATATATCACAGCCATAGTAATTTCACTGATAAAAGAGAATAAAGTCCTGGGCATTTATTATTGTGGGACAAAAAAAAAAAATGAAAGTTTGTAGATAAGAAGAAAAAAGTATTAAAAAAAATAATGTGAAAGTATTTTATTATAAAAAAGATAGAGTAGTGAATTGAGAAAAAACCTTCGAATAGTTATATAAAAATAATTTAAATTAAAAGTATTATTATTAATCGTATATTGTGTTTTATAAAAAAAATTATTATCAAGGTGACCAACTTAAATTGAGAAAGTCACATAAAATAATTTTTGATTAATTTTATAAAAATTTAAATTAAAAATATTATTATTAATTATGTGTTTTATAAAAATATATGATTAATGTGATCAATTTAAATATAAATTTAGAATTTATAAAAAAAATTACTTCGAAGCCTAGTTAATAACTAGGCATTTTTCTGTATTTTTAAATTTATAAAAATACTAATAATTTTTTCATGAGAGAATTTTTTTTAAACATTTTTCACGTCTAATAATTGTTTAGACATTTTTTCTTTGTGTTTTTAGTTTGATCTCTAATGCTTAAGTAAAATCTTTGTGAATAGAAAAAAAAAGTAAATAAAAATCTGTTAGTGCAAAAATAAAAATCTGTTAGTGCAAAGACAAAAGAGAATAATAAGTAGAAATAAAGAAAAATAATATCACATCAAACTAGAATAAAAAAGAAAGAGAAAAAAAATTCTTCTAATATTGCATGTAGATATGCTCAGAGATGTGGAATATAATTTTTGGTTGAGAGAGTTATTGGGGTGTGTATTGGGGTTGTGGTGTGGTTTGCTCTTCCATAGAGGAAGAGAGTGTACCCGTCATTTTTATGGTGGATGCTTTAATACTATAGATGTCAAAATTATTCGTATTCGAATGATATTTTTTTAATCGTCTGTTTATCCAAATGAATATAAAAATGGGTATGATAGTCCTCATCCTGTTCCATACCTTTTCATTTATTTATTAATTAATATATATATATATATATAATATAATAATTTTTAATATTTATTTTATATATTTATAATATATTCTTTATAATAGTTAATGTATTTGGTGGGTAAACAAGGTCAGGAATAGATGAGGGTATTGATAAATAGAAACGGGGACAGGAGAGGTTATACCTGCTCCATTGACATCTTTATTTGATACTCTCACATCTTTATTTGATACTCTCTCGTGACGAATCACATAAATCCATCTCTTTTATTAATCGTTTTTAATTTTTTTTTTTTGCATCCTAACATTAAAATTTTATAAATAAAATTAAAATAATTATTTTTTACCTTTGTACTTAGGTTAAAGCACTTACATTCTTGAGTTTTAAAAACGAACATTTGCACTTCTTATACCTGGAATACAAGTGAAGTCAATAGTAGTAAACTTTCAAGTGAAAACATAGAAATACCGATGAAAAATCAAGTAAAATTAAAAAGTGCAAGTGTAGATAATATGAATTACAATACATATAAATGCAATTTTAAAATTAAGAAACTACCAAAACCTTTATTTTTGATGGATTTTTTAATATTTTATTTTAGTTTAAAGTACAACACTGTGCAAATAGAAGTTTTTAAAGTTTCGAGAGTGTAAATGAAGCTTGGTTTAGGAAGAAAATAAATTAGTTTGTTTTGTAGTTGGCTACTATTTAACTACTAAAAAACTAACTTTTTTTTTTTTATGTTTGGGAAAGGAAAAAAAGTTAGTTTTTTATCTTTTTATTAATTCGACATTTTTACCCCTGAAAGTTTAAAAGAAGATTAAAATGTAAGAAGATAAATTTAGTCATTTTAAAAAAGTCAAAAAACTAGTAGCTGGTAGCTCAGTAGTTAAAGAATGCCAAACGGAGCATGATTCTCATCTTTAAGTATAGAGTATCAAAAAATAATTATCCAAATAGAATTACATGAGATTATTTTTATGATTACTAACTTTTTTCAATTTTTTTATTTAAATTAAGTTTAAGCTCAAGCCATTTTTTTTTTGTTTGTCATAGTTGAATTAGATCGAAACTCGGTTTAATATAAGAGTTTTGGAATAAAATTTGTGAAAAAAAAAAAAAAAAAAACCTAAAGCTCTCCTCTACATATCTATTTATTGGCTTAATGGATAAATCGACTCAAAAAAATGCTCTTCTAATAATCAGATATTTTATGGAAGTTCATAGTTTCTTCAATACAGTACTTACACATTAAGTAGATCTATATAATACAAAGTTCTAAAGGATGTTGGTAGGGTAATATCCCGACCAGTCCGGACCTTGATAACGCGACCGATCGGTTCGGTCCGACTCGAACTGTTACTGACCAAACGATCTCCATTCCTTGCAGTATCACCAACTCCTATACCAAATCACTTGCATTATCACCAACTCCTATACCAACTCACCTTATTATCACCATACCCTGAGATACACTGTACCCCACAAAGCAGTTGTGACAACGACCAAGTAAATCATCATTCTTGGAATCCGTAATACGATACCACGGACACGGAACCCATGTGGGCGGGAGCTTTCCATATATAAATATCCATTTACAGCCATTACGCAGGTACACAATCCTCAACTTACAGAAAACCCTGTTAAAAAATACATTGAGATTTAAGCTAACTTTGGCATCGGAGTATCTTTGGCAGGCACTACACCGGTGTGTGGACATACCTTCCGGAGCTGAATCGGATCATCAAGATCGCGCGAGTTAACTACATCATCAGTTGGCGCCGTCTATGGGAATGACTTTCTTCGCAGTTTTTATAGTCCAAACCAGATCTGGAACAAACACCCAACCACAACCAAGAAGGACGATAAAGAACCGGAACGATGATAGAGTGAATGCCGTAGAGTCCCAAATGAGGGAAATGATAGTGGTTATGCAGACGCTAGTGACCCGGAACCAGGCATTACTTCAAAGGGTGAATGATGCCCCTGCTGAGACTTCATTCCCAACAGTTCCTCCGGGTAATGGAGCATGTAATGAAGGCATGGTTGACGTAAATGGAAAGTGCAGAAACAGAGCTGGCATTGTTGGAGAAAATGACTTCTCTAGCAAAACACCAGGGAATCCAGGAGAAAAGAGAAGATGACGCAAATTGAGAGCGGGACAGGAGCTTATGCAGAGGTCTCGCGAATCAAGGCAACGAGTGTGAAAGAAGTCACCGTAAGCCCTTGGGAAGAACAACTGAACGCCATGCAGGCTCAGATGGATGGCGTCCTCACCGCGGTTCGACCACTAAACATGGTTGAGGACCTGATTGGAGCTACCGAGTCGCCGTTCTCTCAGGCAGTAATGACCTATCCTCTACCTTCCAAGTTCAAGATGCCAGCGGTTGATTCATTCGACGGGACGCAAGATCCGTTGGATCATCTGGAGACTTTCAAGACCCTTATGCAGATACATGCATACCCGGATGAAATATTGTGCCGGGTGTTTCCAGTGACTTTGAAGGGTCCTGTGAGGCTATGGTTCGCTGAAATCAAGGCTGAGACAATATCCAATTTTACTCAGCTAAGTAAACTCTTTTTCGGTCATTTCATTGGGAGGCATAGGCAAAGAAGGCCAGCCACGCACCTGTTAACAATTAAACAAGAGAAAGAAGAGACTCTTAGGAGTTACATCAGAAGATACAATGAAGAAATACTGGAGGTCGACGAAGCGGATGAAAAGGTTGTCGTCACCGCGTTTAATGAGCGGGTTACATACCCCCAGGTTCATGGCTTCCTTGGTGAAGAAAGCCCCGACCGATCTGGCCGATCTCATGTTCCGAGCACAGAAGTATATGATCATAGAGGAGCCATGAAAGCCAAAAGAGATAGTGAAGGAGTAGGGAGTTCGAAAATGGACAAAAGAAAGCCAACTGACCAAGAGAACGATCGAGAATCTAGAAGCTTGAAGAGTCAGAGATTTGATGATCGGGCGAGTCGGTTCCCGAGGAGTTATGGCGATGCTGAACGAAGATTCACGCCCTTGAACACCAGACTGGAGAATGTTTTCTTCGAGATTCAGCACGACTCCGCCCCGAAATGGCCAGAAAAGTTGAGGACGCCGCCAGAGATGCATTCTCGGGCGAAGTACTGCAGGTTCCACAGAGACCATGGTCATGATATGGATGACTTCTTCGACCTGAAAAGATAAGTGGAGGACTTGATCCGCCAAGGCAGATTGAATAGGTTCGTTGATGACCGGAGCAAAAGGTAAAGACGGAGCCGAAGAGCCCATAGAGGAGTGGCCCAAGATGGAGGAGTCCCGGGCAGAAAAGCCCCGGCCAGGCCCAACTGAATGCCCAACCCCTAGGAGAAATACGGGTGATCTCTGGTGGATTCGCGAGTGAAGAAGAATCTTCGACTACCCGGAAGAAGTACGTTCGGGAGATACAAAGAAATACAGAAGTGTGGGTCGCCGATCGCCCAGCTAAGAGAACTCGAACGGAACATCGATGGTTTTCATTTTAGGGAAGAGGAGACTGACGAGCTATACCAGCCACACGAGGATCCACTTGTTATCTCACCAATAATCTCTAACTTTAAAATATGAAGAATATTAGTGGACAGTGGAAGCTCTGCATATATTCTGTATTGGGAGGCGTTTGAGAAGATGAAGATCGGAAAAGAGAAGCTACAACCCGTAATCTCTCCCTTGGTGGGGTTCACCGGCAATCACATAATGCCGCTCGGCTCAATCCCCTTACCAGTCACACTCGGTGAGAAACCTTGCCAGGCGACCAAGATGATCAACTTTTTGGTGGTCGACTGCCCTTCGGCTTGCAACACCATACTTAGAAGAGCATCCTCGAACCGGTTCCGAGCCGTGACATCTACCTATCATCTATGTGTCAAATTCCCAACAGAATATGGGATAGAGTGCGTTAGAGGTGACCAGAAGGCTGCCCGGGAATGCTATATGTCTTCCCAAACACAAACTTCAACCAATGAAACGATGGTTGTGGACAATCTGGAGGTTAGGGATGATGAAGAGATACAGAGTGGGGAGCCAGCAGTAGAATTAGAAGAGATCACGATCAACTCTCCTGAGCAAAACCGATCGGTCAAGATCGGCTCAAAGGCTGCCGAGGACATGAAGGAAAGGCTAAAAGAGTTTTTGGTGGAAAACGCGAATGTTTTTGTGTGGTCCCATGAAGACATGCCACGAATCGACACCAAGGTGGCGGCTCATCACTTGAACATCTATCCAATGGCGAGGCCAATTAAACAGAAGCGCAGAACCTTCTGTCCCGATCGGAACGAGGCCATCGAACAAGAGATGGAAAAGCTATTGAAGGCTGGGTTCATCCAAGAGGTCCATTATCCATCGTGGCTGTCCAATGTTGTCATGGTCAAGAAAGGCAACGGGAAATGGAGGATATGTGTTGACTTCAAAGACCTCAATAAGGTATGTCCAAAAGATAGCTTCCCGCTACTCTCCATCGACCTTTTAATCGATTCCACTGCTGGTCATAAGATGCTATCTTTCATGGACGCTTTTTCGGGATACAACCAAATAAAGATGGCCGAACATGATCAAGCACATACAGCGTTCATCACTGATCGAGGGCTGTACTGCTTCAATGTTATGCCATTTGGTTTGAAAAATGCTGGGGCAATGTATCAAAGGCTTATGAATGGGATGTTCAAAAACCAGATGGGGCGGAATACAGAAGTGTATGTGGATGACATGCAGGTCAAAAGCAAAGAGGTCAGTTCCTATATCGCTAATCTACAGGAAACTTTCAACACCCTAAAAAAGTATAGAATGAAATTGAATCCCGTCAAATGTGCATTCGGCGTGGCATCCAAAAAGTTCCTGGGCTTTTTGGTTTCCAATCGAGGAATTGAAGCAAACCCAGAGAAAGTTTAGGCGATCATGGAAATGCAATCACCTCATACTACGAAGAAAGTTCAAAGGCTAGCAGGGAGAATAGCAGCCTTAAACAGATTTGTTGCGCGAGTGGATGCCATCTTTTTTTCAAAACACTTAGGAAAGCATTCGAGTGGACGCCAGAATGTGAAGAAGCATTTGGACAGCTGAAAGTATACCTCTGGTCGGTTCCTTTGCTTAGCGTACCATTATGAGAGAAGAGCTTTACTTATATTTGGCGGTCT
>QLOD02000001.1:38680231-38706328 GCA_003260245.2 Sideroxylon spinosum
AACTCGGTTGCTGCCTCTGTCTGAACTAAGCCAGAGCGAGCAACAAGCTGCTCAACTGCGATTTTAGTCACATCACGACGTACTCCAATATCGGATACAAAACGGCTAACACAGTACATACCACAACCCACAGCCGCCAGACCAGTAAAGCTGGTAGTCAGGAAGCGAAGTGGTGAAGAAAGGATAGCACTAGTAGCAGCTAGAAAGGATGCCGCCTGCCCACTCCGACCAACAGAAATGTTAGTGAAGACAAGTAAACCTGTCTTACAGTATATTGCAAAATCCTCGCAGTTGTTCTTAAAGATGTTGTAGACACCAAACCCATTCTTCAAGAGGAATTCAGCACGGTAGAGAACATCCTCTGATGGGTCAGAAGCAGCAAGTGTGCAAGTCCCTCCTCGAGCTTTGGCAATAAAGAAGGCCGGCGACACAGCATACTCAAATCGGTAGAGTTCACCACCATAAAGAAAACAGTCAATGCAAGAAGATATGACACCATCAAGGGTTGATTGATCACCACATTGTGGGCATGGAGTTGTGTCCGAAGGACGAGAGGAGGAAGATGAGCTGAAAATTAAGCGGTCTAACACTGTTCCTGTGCCTATCTCATGGCCAGCACCCCGAGTGAAGTGGATCACCTTTCCATCACCAGCATATATACCTGGCGTTCAATGGCAGATGGATTAGAAAAGCAATAGCTGAATTTCAGAATATATTTAATTCAATTCATGAAATTCACAACATACTCAAGAAGAGGTTATTGTAAAAAGCATAAATAGAAGAAGAGCGTAGGGAGTTTTAAGATAAAAAGAATGGGAAAGCTGTGCCTAGGTATGCAAGTTAATTTTATTTTCTATGACAAATAATTTTCATCAATAAAACATTTAGGGGTACTTACCATTTATTACCTTAGAGTTTAGCTAAAACCTCCTCTAGTTTAAAAGCCAAAACCTAATTTAAATTAAAGTGCAAATTTTGTTAAATTTAATTGTATTTGCGCCTTACAAGTCGGAAAAGTTTAAGAAAAAATATTTCTGCAGACATGGATATATAAGTTATATTTTTACCAATTTTTGATATTAAAATGTATTATCTTTTTTTTTTTCATTTTTTAAAAGACCCAATCCAAAATCCATAAAGAAATTTATGTTTAATTTTCTGAACAATGTCTTCTATGTAATTAAATATGAGCCTCCATCGCATGTGAGGCATAATATAGTTAAATTTAACCGAAAATTTTGCATTTTAATCGAAATCACAAGGGGTCATGTATTGACTTTTATGGAACTGATATTGACTTGAACGAGAGCATGGGTAGTGTTGATGGGATGATAATTGACAAGAACAACGATGATGATGATGAACAAGGCAGTAAGACTAAGAATGTTAATTATGGCAATGATGATGATTTTGGAGACAATAATGACTTTCTTTTTCTTTATTTTGATTTCTAGGAATGTAGTGGTGATCATTGATCGTGATATGAACCTCAATCTGTCCACAGTAGACATTTTAAATGACAAATTACGAAGTTAACACAACAACTCTACCCTTGAAAATAGCATCTTCGCTTAACAGAGGAAAAGCTGCATACCATTGACCTTTTCCCCAAACCCCACAAATGTGGGAACCTTGTGCTCTAGGTTGTCTTTTTTTAGAGTGAAAACTCTACCTAATGAAGAAAATCCAGAATTTTCCAGGAGATATTATGAATTTCAAGAAGCATTTAAGTGATCAATACCTTGAATGTCCAGATTCAGTGTCAGTCAAAATGTCTAGGGCTGGTGGTCTTTTGAGTTTCTAAATGCATGGTGGTATATGAGGAGTTTGAAAGTCAGTCAAAGGTATAATTATTAGAATGTTCTAGGATCTGAAATAGCCAATAGATAGGGATCTCTTGTAAGCAATACGGTAGGCAATAAAAGTTCTATCTGTGTTATCCTTGGTATATTTCCAGCAACTAGTTTTCCTTTTAATCGGTGCAGAATCTGATTCTGATTTTCCGATCTGTTCAAGGACTCATCCTACATCTTCATTTCTTCATCCTTATCATTTCAAAACCACTGAAATCCAGATTTCTCGAATCCATTTTGTTCAAATAAAAGTCCTGGATTGCTTTATTTTTAAGTCAGGTATATGAAGTGTACCAGATCTGATTTTTGTTTTTTCTAAGCTTTATCAAATTTTCCTGAGCTGCATCACTACCATTTCAGCTACATCGGTACAACCTTTTATTTTCCTCAAGTTGAGTTAAATCGTTAGCCTACTTACCTTTGATAGGATAAGATCTTACTATCTTTGATCTGAAGACCCTCTATTGATTGATTATGAAACACAGATTCTCTAAAGCTCTATTTTCTTTGGTGTTCTTAGAAGAATTCCAACAATAGTTTCCTTCTTGTTAGATATTTTCACATAAAAATTCAACAAGCTTATGGAAGATGTTTGATCGGTGTTTTCCATCACTACTCATTGCATCAAACCGTCACAGAACTTTACAATCAGGGCGTAGGTTTTTAGAGTACTTGAGATTGTACTGATAATAGTGCAATGCCTCTATTTGTAAGTGATATAAGACAACTTCGTTTCAAACCTCATGCTCCATGGATCTATGTAAATATGAATTCCTACCACTGAGTTTCATAGATGGAATCCTTATCTACTTGTTCTGTTGAGAAGGTTTCTGTCAATGAGAATTTAAAAAATTATTATGCCAAACAAGTTCCTCGAAGAGGACAAGGCACAACAGAAGCTAAATCTCAAATCATTGGAAGACTAGACTAAAACTGATATCACTTTAGTATAAGACTATAGAAAAGAAATTTGAGTGGCTATTCAAATTTACAATTACACCAAAGTCTTGTAGTAGATTGTAGTTAACCATAAAAAAAAAAAAAATGTCCCACGAAGAACTGTACATAACTAAGTAAAGTTATTTACGAAATTAAATTTCTTTCTCTTCAATCACAAGAAAATCAATGAGACCTTCAACCACGTATTGTGGATGAAACTATGAAAGACTAATTAATTAACATTGTGATGGTAAAATTTTTTAGAATCTACAAAGAATTGTGAAGAAGATGGTTGCATAGTTTTGCTAATACCATCATTCTATGCTAATCCATATTTAAATGGAATTTTTTAAAGTTTAGCAGGATTAGAAGCCTTACAAGTATTAGGGTTGCTAGATTTCTATATAAAAATATGTGAGAACTCTTCCCTGAAAGCAGTTTTTGGTTGATTATAATACAAAGACTTGATCTGAAACCCAACTGTCTTTGGTGTTCTTAGAAGAATTCCAAAAATAGTTTCCTTTTCTTTTTTTGATAAATCCAACAATAGTTTTCTTCCTATATGATATTTTCACAAGGCAATTCAACAAACTTATGGAATATGTTTTGCCAGTGCTTTCCATCACTACTTGCTACATCAGACTGTCACCAAACTTTACTATTAGTGCATAGGCTTTTAGAGTACTTGGAGATTGCATTGATAGCACAATGCCTCTATTTCAATGTGATACAAGATAATTGCATTTCAAGACTCGTGCTTCATGGATCAAACAAAAAATGCTAAAGGAAAGTGATATATGAGTTGAATGTAAATTAGAGTAAAAGATAGTGTCGGCATCACTAAAACAAACATAACAATAACCCATAAAAAAAAAAAAAATTGGGCTCAGAATTGGTATAATCGACTCAAACAAAGAATGAAACAGGAAAGCTAGTGGGTACAAATAAAGAAAATTTCGAACCTTTTTTGGTGATCTAAGAAGAAAAAATGTCTGGCATAAGTAATTCAGCATGTAAGTTCATAAAAAAGGCACACTTATTAAGCATAAGCAGATAATTTTTTAATTGTTTATTATCTTTTTGGGTAGAAATTGATGGGTTCCAATCACTGAAAGAAATTACATACGTTCACTTTTTTCGTTACTCATCAGAGAAAAAGGGTCAGTCTCACTGAGCGACAAAATGATTTCATTTCAAATTAATTGATTCAAAAAGTTGTCAAGTTTTAGTGGTTGAATTCAAGATGTGAAGGCATCTAATAAAAAAGTCAACGATCTCTCAATTTTGGATTAGCAAAATTTACGTCTAAAAAGAAATTACTAAATTTAAAGTTCATGCAGAAAATTAATTTCAAAGGCTTTCCATTTTGGGGTTTTCATTTCCACTTCCAAACATTCGTGTGAATCACCCCATTCATAAATGAGATAATTCAGAATCGGTTAGTTCGTAAATTTGGGACAACCAAACAAGCCCTTATTTATCAAGTTTCGCAAAAATTACAATACGATTCTTTTGTTAGATCTTAAGGTGATCGGGAATGGCAATTAAGCAAAACCTATAATTGGGAAAACAATTCAAAATCCAAGCAAAGCGGGACCGAACAATTCTTGAATGGAACTAATTGATCTAAAATTTCACTGCCTAGCGCAAATGCGTACGATGCAAATTTCAACGAGGGCCAGAACCAAAAAAAATGCTGAGAGGCAAGCAACAGAAATGGAAAGAATTTGGGAGAGAGAAAGGGTTTAGAAGGAAAAGAACCGTGATGGGAGTAAAGGTAGCCGACCCTCCAGGTGTAGATGTGATCGCCGGGCTTTAACTCGTCCCTGCTGATCTTGTTCGACAGCACAGTCACCATCTCCCCCCCCCTCTCTCTCTCTCCTCTCCCACTCTCTCTCTCTTACCCCCCTTTCGGAATGGCTACGTTTTGCTTACTCTCTACGGCTCTGCATACCTTGAGCAGCAATGAAAGTAAGTAAAGATTAAAGTAAAAGATCCTTCATACGAAGTGGAATGCGCGAAAGGAAAATGGCATTCAGAAAGGCTTGGAATCTGTTGGAAATGGTGGAAGTTACTTTTTGTAAGAGGATTATTATTATTATTATTATTATTTGGGTAAATAAGGGAGTGTTTTGGATGGTAAAAAAAAAAAATTATAAAAAAAGTATAAATATTTGATATAAAAATCACATATCTGATAAAATTTAATTAAAAAAATTCAATAACATTTTGTAATTTTTAGTAACTTTTTATAAAATTTATTATTTTTTTGGACTCCAAACATCTTAATTTAGAGTGTGCTTGATTTATCAAATCTTACCTAAAGTTAAACTAATTTTTTCTTATCAATTTTTTTCTTATCAAATTTCGTTACGTTCTATTTTTCATTAACTTTTTCAATTTTTTGGAACATCCAAACACCTCCTTGGTAAATCAGATTGGTAAAATCAGAAGCTACTCAAAAATAAAAACAAAATAAATAAGAAATTTTTAAATGATATTTTATATTATGTTAAAAGTAATTTAAAATTCCTTAAATATAGTTCTTTTAAGTGGATTTTAAAAAGGTTTTTTATGTAATCCATTGAAATCAATTTCAATTTTAACATACTATTTGGATCGGTTTATTTACGAATTTATGTAAGTATTACGTATCAAAATTCTTTTGACAATTCTTGGGGCAATCATGAATTAACCAATAAAAACAAGATTTTGTTTTTTTATTCAAAATTTAAATATAATGACTAGACAATAAATTAACTCAACTAAATTTATCCTTTTTTTTCTTAAATAAATGTGCATCTTTTTTCACATTACGCGCTCCGAAGGCTTCATTTTTTCAATTAATATTAAGAAATATATATTTGCTATTATTTTTATCCACGTCAATTTTGGTTTACTTTCTCCATCATATTACTCAATATTTGTTGGAAATTGTGTCAAGAAAAAAATAAATTTAATCAAATTAATCTACCCAAGTAAAATATATATTTTATATATAATAAATTATGATAGTAAAACTATAGATTATACTGATTTGGTTTAATGAATTACATAACAAGTTAATTTAAATTTATTTTATTTAGGTAAATAAATTTCTTTATTTTATCACTTGATAGTGATTAGTTATAGGATGGGTTTTCTAAGCATTTCAATTTTTTTTTGACTAAAAATTATTATTAAAAAAAAAAAAAACTCTTTCAATGCTACTTGAGTTGTTCTAATTCGGAAACAAAAGATTGATATCGCACTTTGAATTTTATGGAATCCGAAGTGATTGATAAAAGAAATGATTTACTAACTACAATAAAATCTTCAAAATTTAAGGTCATAAAATTAACTTAGGGCCAATAATAATAGGTTTCAAGCTACAACATATAAGTAATAGTCTAAAATATTTATTACATTTATCCAATAACAATAATAAGCCTAATAATTGAATATCCGATTTATATTCAAAATGGTTCAAACAATGTGATGATATGCATTGATTTTCTCTTACTCCATCTAAATATAACATGATATATTTATTTTTTTGTTAAACTACTAAAATTCAGCAATCAAAACACCTATATATCTATATATACTGGCATGGTACTATAGTGCATTAAGTGATCCAATACAGCAATCATGGCCAAGTGACATAACATCAATACAATCAAGAAAGCAAGTATGAGCAAGTAAAATAAATTTAATACTTACAACCATGAGTACTAAAATAATCCGTACTTTTGTGTGTATCAATAATGTTACGTAGAATGATAACATTTGTACCGACGATAGTTGATCAGTTGTGGAAGGGGACTATTGCTCAATATATAAAGGTGAGAAAAAATCGTTCCCTACGAGTTAGCTTTTAGAGTGAGAGAGACTCAAGACCATCCAACAAATGGTGATGTACTATTAGTCTCAGTCGTTTCCACATTTTTTGTAGAAGATTGATGGGGTGCCCACATCGGTTGCAAAAAAGATTAGTGGTCAATAGATAAATGTGAGGAAAAAAACCCTATAAGCAAGTTTTTAGGGTTGAGATGGATCCAAGACCACCGAATTTTTGGGATTAAGATGGACCCAAAATCATCTTAACAACTGGTACCAAAGACTACTCGGTTCATCAGTGTGAAGGGAGAGATTGTTGGAGTGTTTCACGTCAGTAATGAAAAGGGCTGATGCTAAGTATATAAGTAAGAGATAATCTCACCCTATGAACTAATTTTTTAGAATTGAGATTAGCCCAAGACCAACTTAACAATAGTTTCATAGGATTGTTTTCGCACTTTTGTGTGCATTGGTAATGCTTCTAAGGTCCATTATATAATCATTTTCTAAAAAAAGAGCACTCATACTGACAAATATCTTATGCTCTCTAGGATTATGGAATAGTCAACCATTTGTTCATTTTGGATATCTTATAAGATAGCTTAATTCTGATCTTTATTTTGACGTATTGATCCTGTCCTCCAACACATAAGTAGGGAAATCCCATATTTTATCATGTTGCAAATTGCGACATTGTCTAGTCTACGATTCTATAGGAGTCTTTGAGATAGACTTTTTTTTTTCTTTTTGGTGCTAGGTAAGTTGGAATAACTAATTATCGATACTACTAAGTCTAAAAAGTTTTGTTTCTTCTCTTAACTATACTATTCTACTGAAACATGTTAAGTGCAAATAATTAGGATAAAATTTTATTGTCAAATAAATATTTATTGAAGTTATTAGAGAGAGATTCATTACTGAATCTTGATCAGATCATATTGATTTTATATTCTTATCTAATTATTTTTTTACCTTAATCCAAAAATCTTTGAATTTTTCTTAAACTGCAATAGACAAACATAATCGTATCTTGATTAATCATCGCAAATGTGATGAATAAGGCATTTGGAGTCCTCTTCTTTTACAATTTTTACTAAAAGTTGTAGTCTAGAAATTAAGGAAAGTTGTAAAAAATTGTTCAAAGTTGAAAAAAAAATTAATAAAAATTTGAGAATCCAAACACTTTCCAAGTAAAATAAAAGTTGAGGGTCAAAGTGTAATTTAAATCCAAACATATAATAATCAAATGTGCTGTCTTCTCTCCATGTACTCTCTCTCGTATTTAAGGCTTTGTTTGGTTATAGAAAAATTAGTTTTAGTTTTTATTGTTTTTTTTTTTTTTTTTTGTCTTATATGGCACTTTCACTAAATTTTAATTTTTTTTGAACTTATAATTTTAAAATTTGTTAATCACATTTCCAAAAAAAAATTAATTAAAGAATGAAAAAATTAACGTCTATTTGAATTAAAAAAAAGTAATGAAAAAGTTATTTTTTAATTATGTTTTTCCTTACTTGTATCCAAACGATCGTGATTTTTTCAATTATTCTTTTTACGAATGTGATTAACACGTCAAAAATTTATAACTTCTGAAAAAATTAAATTTTAGTGAAAAATAAGTTATATAACACAAAAAAAAAAAAAAGAAAAAGGAAAATGTTTAAAAAGTAAATGCTTGTACGTATGGTTATGTATACAAATATTTAAATCTTTGTACCAAAGTCCCGTTTGGAGGAGAAAAAAACCAATTTTTGGTATTTTAGTAAAAGGATTTATTTTCGCCTCCACTCCTATGGCTTTGGATTTGTACACCTAGACCCTACAAGTTTTATGAATGCATCTAAACCCTTTGATATTTGTATTACATTTACTTAAAACTCTTTTCTTCAATTTTTTTTGTTTAAAAAAGTAATTTTTGATCAATTAAATGCTACAAAATTATCTTTATACCCATAGTATTTATTAAAAAATATATATTATGATATGTTGTAATTTTTTTTTAAATTACTTTTTGATTAATTTATTAAATTTTTTGTAAACTTTTTTTCTATATTAGTACTTTAAATTATTATGCTTCACATTAATATTTTAGATATATATTATATATAAATTAATAATTATACATATATATAAATTGTTATTATTTTTTCTATTAATATTCTAATTAACTAAAAATGGAAAAAAGAAAATGTAGTTTCTCATTTTTTTCCATTTGCTTTTCATTTATATCAAATAATAACGGATGCACCTATTCTCTATTTTTTTTTTTATGCATTCTTTATGTTAATAATAAGTGTAAAGAGGTAATTTCATAACATTAAATTAATTAATAGTTATTTTTTAATGAAAAATTTAACTGAAAGAATTTAAGTGAGTGTAATATAAATTTTAAAGGGTTTAGATACACATTTGAAAACCTATAAGATTTAGGTGTATAAAGTCAAACCACATGAGATGTAAGTAAAATAAATTATATTTTAAAAACTCAAAGAATTTTTAAAAAAGTCTTAGAATATACTATAGTATTATAAATATTATAAACTAGAATATTCTAAAACTTAATAGAGCTCATAGAAATTGTGTCTATGAAGAAAATTGTAGAAATCTCTATTATAAATATGTTAGGTAGAAAATTTTAGATGCATAATCTCCACAGTTGGTTTAAATCAATCTCTAACATCTGTTAAGAAAGTGTAAAAATATAAATAAAAGTAGAATTTATTTATTTTTATGAACAACAAGCATCCAAATTACAAGCATTCAAGGGAGTTAAATGAATAAACCATTCGCAAAAAACAAAAATAAGAAGTGTGTTTTAAGTCTTACACAAGTCAAATGATTTACTTTTTAATAACTATGACTTAGTTAAGTAAATTTTACATTTTTGTTATCTAGTTTAGATTTCACTTGATTACAAATTATTTACATAAATTCCATTTAAAACTCTCTAATATTTTATAAGTATTTCAATATTTTTATTTAAATTTATTTGATAATTTATTTAGAATTAAAAAAATATATTTACTGAAAAATAAAAATATTATACACAAATGTGTACACCCACATCTAGTATAATACAGTATATAAATTATAACAAGTTAAAAAATTATAATTGACACTAATGGTGAAAAGAAAAAAAAACGAAATAACTGAAAAATCGAATAGTTTGTGATAGTTTAGATCTATATCAAAATCAATTTAGTTATTTTTAGATTAGTAAACAAAAGAACCTAATCGAATTGAGCTGAAATTCAACTCAAAAAATACATTATTTATTTAATAAGTTAAGAATAAAAATAAATAAATCAACCCAACTCCAAAAATCAAACAGACTCAAATTCAAAAATCAAATGGATTCAACTTAATGTTTTCGATAATTTGAAAATTAAACTTAAACAACCTAATCTTATCGATCCGATCTTTAATAGAAATTAATTCATTTCGGCCTAATTTTTTAAAAGACTCAATCCAAAATCCACAAAGAAATTTACATTTATTTTTCTGAACAATGTCTTCTATGTAATTACATATCAGCCTCCATCGCATGTGAGTCATAATATAGTTAAATTTAACCGAAAATTTTGCATTTTAATCGAAATCACAAGGGGTCATGTATTGACTTTTATGGAACTGATATTGACTTGAACGAGAGCATGGGTAGTGTTGATGGGATGATAATTGACAAGGACGATGATGATGATGATGATGAATAAGGCAATCAGACTAAGAATGTTAATTATGGCAATGACGATGATTTTGGAGACAATAATGACTTATATTAGGTTCTTTTTGTTTTTCTTTATTTTGATTTCTAGGAATGTAGTGGTGATCATTCATCGTGATATGAACCTTAATCTGTCCACAGTAGACATTGTAAATGACAAATTACAGAGTTAACATAACAGCTCTACCCTTGCAAATGGCATCTTCGCTTAACAGAGGAAAAGCTGTGTACCTTTGACCTTTTCCCCAAACCCCACAAATGTGAGAACCTTGTGTCCTGAGTTCTGGGTTGTCTTTTTTTAGAGTGATTACTCTATCTGATGAAGAAAATCCAGCATTTTCCAGCAGATATTTTCAGGAGATATTATGCATTTCAAGAAGCATTTAAGTGATCAATACGTTGAATGTCCAGATTCAGTGTCAGTCAAAATGTCTAGGGCTGGGTCATTTGAGTTTCTAAATGCATGGTGGTATATGAGGAGTTTGAAAGTCAGTCAAAGGTATAATTATTAGAGTGTTCTAGGATCTGAAATAGCCTATAGATAGGGATCTCTTGTAAGTAATAAGGTAGGCAATAAAAAGTTCTATCCGTGTTATCCTTGGTCTATTTCTAGCAACCAGTTTTCCTTTTAATTGGTGCAGAATCTGATTCTGATTTTCCGATCTGTTCAAGAAGGTGGATTCGTCCTACGTCTTCATTTCTTCATCCTTATAATTTCAAAACCACTGAAATCTAGATTTCTCCAAGCCATTTTGTTCAAATTAAAGTCCTGGATTGCTTTATTTTTAAGTCAGGTATATGGAGTGTACCAGATCTGATTTTTTTCTCCAAGCTTTATCAAATTTTCCTGAGCTGCATCACTACCATTTCAGCTACATCAGTACAACGTTTTATTTTCCTCACGTTGAGTTAAATCATTAGCCTACTTACTTTTGATAGGATAAGATCTTACTATCCTCGATCTGAACACCCCTCTATTGATTGATTATAAAACACAGATTCTCTAAAGCTCTATTTTCTTTGGTGTTCTTAGAAGAATTCCAACAATAGTTTCCTTCTTGTCTGATATTTTCACGTAAAAATTTAACAAGCTTGTAGAAGATGTTTGATCAGTGTTTTCCATCACTACTTGTTGCATCAAACCGTCACAAAACTTTACAATCAATGCATAGGTTTTTAGAGTACTTGGAGATTGCACTGATAATAGTGCCACGCCTCAATTTGGATGTGATATAAGATAATTTCATTTCAAAACTCATGCTCCATGGATCAATGTAAATATGAATTCCTACCACTATGTTTCATAGATGGAATTCTCATCTACTTGTTCTATTGAGAAGGTTTCCGTCAATGAGAATTTAAAAAATTATTATGCCAAACAAGTTCCTCGAAGAGGACAAGGCACAACAGAAGCTAAATCTCAAATCATTGGAAGATCAGACTAAAAACTGATATCATTTTAGTATTAGACTATAGAAAATATATTTCAGTGGCTATTTAAATTTACAATTACTCCAAAGTCTTTTAGTAGATTGTTGTAAACCACCATTTTTTTTTTCTCGAAGAACTGTACATAACTAAGAAAAGTTATTTACGAAATTAAATTTCTTTCTCTTCAATCACAAGAAAATCAATAAGACCTTCAACCACGTATTGTGGATGAAACTATGGAAGAAGAATTAATTAACATTGTGATGGTAAAAGTTTTTAGAATCTACAAAGAGTTGTGATAACGATGGTTGCATAATTTTGCTAATACTATCATTCTATGATAACCCTTATTTAGAAGCCTTACAAGTATTAGGGTTTCTAGATTTCTATATAAAAATATGTAAGGGCTTTTCCCTGAGAGCAGTTTTTCCTTGATTATACTACAAAGACTTTATCTGAAACCCTACTGTCTATGGTGTGCTTAGAAGAATTCCAAAAATAGTTTCCTTTTCTTTTTCTTTTTTTGATAAATCCCAACAATAGTTTTCTTCCTATATGATTTCACAAGGCAATTCAACAAACTTATGGAATATGTTTTACCGGTGCTTTCCGTCACCACTCGCTACATCAGACTGTCACCAAACTTTACTACCAGTGCATAGGCTTTTAGAGTACTTGGAGATTGCATTGATAGCACAATGCCTCTATTTCGATGTGATATAAGATAATTGCATTTCAAGACTCATGCTCCATGGATCAAACAAAAAATGCTAAAAGGAAGTGATATATGAGTTGAATGTAAATTAAAGTAAAAGATAGTGTCGGCATCACTAAAACAAACATAACAATAACCCAAAAAAAAAAAATGGGCACAGAATTGGTATGGTCGACTCAAAGAAAGAATAAAACAGGAAAGCTAGTGGCTACAAATTAAGAAAATTTCGAACCTTTTTTGGTGAACTGAGAAGAGAAAATGTCTGGCATAGGTAATTCAGCATGTAAGTTCATAAAAAAAGGCACACTTATTAAACATAAGCAGATATTTTTTTTAATTGTTTATTATCTTTTTGGGTAGAAATTGATGGGTTCCAACTACAGAGAGAAATTACAGACGTTCACTTTTTTCGTTACTCATCACAGAAAAAGGGTCGGTCTCACTGAGCGACAAAACGATTTCATTTCAAATTGATTGATTCAAAAAGTTTTCATATTTAAGTGAGTGAATTTAAGATGTGAAGGCATCTAATAAGAAAGTCAACGATCTCCCAATTTTGGAAAAAATTTACGTCTAAAAAGAAATTATTAAGTTTAAAGTTCATGCAGAAAATTAATTTCAAAGGCTTTCGATTGTTGGGTTTTCATTCCACTTCGAAATATTCGTGTGAATCACCCCATTCATAAATGAGATAATTCAGAATCGGTTAGTTCGTAATTTTGGGACAGCCAAACAAGGCCTTATTTGTCAAGTTTTGCAAAAATTACAATAATTCTTTTGTTAGATCTTAAGGTGATCGGGAATGGCGATTAAGCAACCTACAATTGGGCAAACAATTCAAAATCCAAGCAAAGCGGGACCGAACAATTGTGCAATAGAACTAATTGATCTGCAATTTCACTACCTAGCGCAAATGCGTACTATGCAAATTTCAACGAGGGCCAGAACCAAAAAAATGCTGCGAAGAAAAGCAACAGAAGTGGAAAGAAGTTGGGAGAGAGAGAGGAAAAAAACCGTGATGGGAGTAAAGGTAGCCGACCCTCCAGGTGTAGATGTGATCGCCGGGCTTTGGCTCCTCCCTGCTGATCTTGTTCGACAGCACAGTCACCATCTCTCTCTCTCTCTCCCCCTCTCTCTCTCTCTCTCTTACCCCCCTTTCGGAATGGCTACGTTTTGCTTACTCTCCACGGCTCTGCAAACTTTGAGCGGTAATGAAAGTCGAGTAAAGATTAAAGTAAAAGATCCTCTATACGAAGTGGGATGCGCGAAAGGGAAATGGCATTCAGAAGGCTTGGAATCTGTTGGAATTGGTGGAAGTTATGTTTTGTAAGAGAAATTTCCTTTTTTTTTTTTTTTTTTTTAAATAAAGGAGTGTTTGAATAGTAAAAAAAAATATAAAAAAATTATAAATATTTGATGTAAAAGTAATAAGTGATAAAATTTAATTAAAGAAAGTTGATAACATTTTCTAACTTTTTATAAAGTTTAGTATAACATACCAGAAGTTAGGATTTGAAATTCAAAAGAATATGTAAAATTTTATAAATTACAATCTTAAAATTAATGAAAAGTATTAAAAAAAATTAGAAAAAGGTTACAATTTTTTTTATTTTTTGAACTCCAGAGCCAACTTAATTTAGAGTGTATTTACTTTATCAAATCCTACCTAAAAATAAACTAATTTCTTCTTATCAAATTTCAACAAGTTTCACTTTTATACTAAATTTTTTATTTTTTATTTTTTTGATCATCACACACCTTCTTAGTAAATCGAATTGTTAAAATCAAAAGCTATTTAAAAATAAAAATAAAATAAATAAGGCATTTTTAAATGATATTTCATCTTATGTTTAAGTAATTTAAAATTTCTTAAATATAACTATTTTAAGTGGATTTTAAAAGGGTTTTTTTTATTTAATCCATTGAAATCAATTTCAATTTTAACATACTATTTGGATCGGTTTATTGACGAATTTATGCAAGTATTACGTATTAAAATTCTTTTGACAATTCTTGGGGCAATCATGGATTAACCAACAACAACAAGATTTTGTTTTTTATCCAAAATGTTAATATAATGACTAGACAATAAATTAACTCAACTAAATTTATCCTTTTTTCTTAAATAAACGTGCATCTTCTTTCACATTACGCGCTCCGAAGGCTTCAGTTTTTCAATTAAATATTGAGTAATATATATTTATTATTATTTTTATCCACGTTAATTTTGGTTTATTTTTCTCCATCATATTACTCAATAAATTTTGGAAATTGTTTCAAGAAAAAAATAAATTTAATCAAATTGATCTACCCAAATAAAATATATATATTTATATATAATAAATTATGATAGTAAAATTATGGATTATACTGATTTGGTTTAATGAATTACCTAAGAAGTTAATTTAAGTTTATTTAATTTAGATAAATAAATTTCTTTATTTTATCACTTGATAGTGATTAGTTACAGGATGGGTTTTCTAAGCATTTCAATTTTTTTTTTGTCCAAAAATTATTATTAACAAAAAGGAAAACTCTTTTACTTGAATTGTTCTAATTCGGAAACAGAAGATTGATATCACACTTTGAATTTTACGAAATCCAAAGTGAGTGAAATAAGAAATGATTTACAAACTACAATAAAATTTTCAAAATTTAAGTAGAATCATAATATACAACTAAAAATTAACTTTGGACCAATATTAATACGTTCCAAACTACAACATATAAGTAATAGTCTAAAATATTTATTACATTTATCCAATAACAATAATAAGCCTAATAATTGAATACCCGATTTATATTCAAAATGGTTCAAACAATGCGATGGTCTGCATTGATCTTCTCTTACTCTATCTGAATATAACATTATATATATATATATATATATATTTTTTGTTAAACTACTAAAATTCAGCAATCAAAACCTCCTATATATCTATATATAGTGGCATGGTACTATAGTGCATTAAGTGATCCAATACAACAATCGTGGCCAGGTGACATAACATCAATGCAATCAAGAAAGCAACTATGACTAAGTGAAATAAATTTAATACTTACAACCATAAGTACTAAAATAATCTGTACTTTTGTGTGTATCAATAATGTTACATAGAAAGACAACATTTGTATCGACGATAGTTGATCAGTTGTGGAAGGGGACTACTGCTTAATATATAAAAGTGAGAGAAAGTCTCACCCTACATGTTAGCTTTTGGGGTGAGAGAGACTCAAGACTATCTAACAAATGGTGATATACTATTAATCTCAGTCGTTCCCACATTTTTTGTAGAAGATTGATAGGGTGCCCACATCGATTGCAAAAAATGTTAGTGATTAATATATAAGTGTAAGGAAAAAGTCTCATCCTATGAGCTAATTTTTGGGATTGAAATGGATCCAAGACCATCGAGTTTTTAGGGTTGAGATAGACTCAAAGCCATCTTAACAATTGGTATCAAAGACTAAGTTTCAATAATCTCAGTCCATCGGTGTGAAAGAGAGATATCATTGTGGTGTTCTATGTCGATCATGAAAAGGGTTGATGCTAAGTATATAAGTGAGGGATAGTCTTATCTTACGAACTAATTTTATAGAATTGAGATTGGCCCAAGACCAACCTAACAATAGTTTCATTGGATAGCTTTCACACTTTTGTGTGTATTGGTAATGTTTCTAAGGTCTATTATATAATCATTTTCTTAAAAAACAGTACTCATACTGACAAATATCTTATGCTCTTTAGGATTATGGAATAGTCAACCATTTATTCATTTTAGAAATCTTACGAGATAACTTAATAATGATCCTTATTTTGACTTATTGGTCCTGTCCTCCAACACATATGTAAGGCAATCTCATATTTTATAGTATTGCAGATTGTGACATTGTCTAGGCTATGACTCTATAGGAGTCTTTAAGATAAACTTTTTTTTTTTCCCCGGTGCTAAGTAAGTCCGAATAACTAATTATCAATCTTACTATATCTAAAAGAGTTTTTTTTCTTCTCTTAACTACACTATTCCGCTGAAACATGTTAAAGTACAGATAATTAGGATAAAATTTTATTATCAAATAAATATCTATTGAAGTTATTATAGAGAGATTCTTTCTTGAATCTTGATCGGATCATATTGATTTTATATTCTTATCTAATTACTTTTCTATTTTAACCCAAAACTATTTGAACTTTTCTCAGACTTATATTGCAATACATAAATATAACCATATCTTGATTAATCATCCGCAAATGTGACGAATGGGGCATTTGGAGTCCCTTTTTTTGGCTATTTTTACCAGAAGCTGCAGTTTGGAAATTGATGAAGGCTGTAAAAAATTATTCAAAGTTTACAAAAAAATATTTAATAAAAATCTGAGAATCCAAACACTCTCCAAGTAAAATAAAAGTTGAGGGTCAAATTGTAATTTAAGTCCAAACATATAATAATCGCATGTGCTATCTTCTCTCATTGCGCTCACTCTCGTATTTAAGGCTTTGTTCGGTTACAGATAAATTAGTTTTAGTTTTTTTTTTTTTTTTTTTTTTTTGTCTTATATGGAATTTTCACTAAATTTTAATTTTTTTCAAACTTATAATTTTTAAATTTGTTAATCACATTTGTAAAAAAAAATAATTAATTAAAGAATGAAAAAATTAACGTCTATTTGAATAAAAAAGTAACGAAAAAGTTATTTTTTAATTTTATTTTTCCTTACTTGTACCCAAACAGCTGTGATTTTTTCAATTATTCTTTTTACGAATGTGATTAACACGTTAAAAATTTATAACTTTTGAAAACATTAAATTTTAGTGAAAAAAGTTATATAACACAAAAAAAAAAGAGGGGAAATGTTTAAAGAGTAAATGCTTGTACATATGGTTATGTATACAAAAATTTAAATCTTCATACTATAGTCCCATTTGGAGGAGAAAAAAAACCAATTTTTGGTATTTTAAGTATTTAGTAAAAGGGTTTATTTTAACCTCCCCTCCTATGGTTTTGAGTTTGTATACCTAGACCCCACATGTTTTATAAATTTGTATCTAAACCTTTTAAGATTTGTATTACATTCACTTAAACGTCTGCTAGTGGATTTTTTTATTTAAAAAAGTAATTTTTGACCAATTAAATGCTACAAAATTATCTTAATACCCATAGTATTTATTAAGAAATATATATTATGATATGTTGTATATTTTTATATAAAAATTATTTTTTGATTAATTTATTAATTTTTTTGTGAACTTTTTTTTCTAAATTAGTACTTTAAATTATTATGCTTTCACATTAATATTTTAAATTTATATTATATATAAATTAATAATTATACATATAGACAAATTGTTATTATTTTTTCTATTAATATTCTAATTAACTAAACATAGAAAAAAGAAAAATGTAGTTTCTCATTTTTTTCCACTTCCTTTTCGTTTATATCAAATAATGACAGATGAACCTACTCTCTATTTTTTTTTATGCATTCCTCATGTTAATAATAAGTGTAAAAAGGTAATTTCATAATATTAAATTGATTAAAAGTTATTTTTTAAATGAAAAATTTAACAAAAAGAGTTTAAGTGAGTGTAATACAAATTTTAAAGGGTTTAGATACACGTTTGAAAACCTGTAAGGTTTTAGGTGTATAAAATCAAACCACATGAGATGTAAGTGAAATAAACTATATTTTAAAAACTTAGAGGATTTTTAAAAAGTGTCTTAGAATAAATTATAGTATTATAAATATTATAAATTAGAATATTCTAAAATATAATCGAGCTCATAGAAGTTGTGTCTAAGAAGAGAATTGTAGAAATCTCTATTATAAATATGTTAGGTAGAGAATTTTAGATGCATGATCTCCACAGTTAGTTTAAATCAATCTCCAACATCTACTAATAAAGTGTGAAAATATAAATAAAAGTAGGATTTATTTATTTGTATGAACGATAAATATCCAAATTCCAAGCATTCAAGTGAGTTAAATGAATAAACAATTCGCAAAAAACAAAAATAAGAAGTGTGGTTAAGTCTTACACAGGTCAAAATGATTTAATTTTTAGTAATTATTACTTAGTTAAGTAAATTTTACATTTTTGTTATCTTGTTTAGATTTCACATAATTTCAAATTATTTACAGAAATTCCATTTAAAACTATCTAATATTTTATAAGTATTTCAATATTTTTTATTTAAATTTATTTGATAATTTATTTAGAATTAAAAAAATATATTTACTGAAAAATAAAAAAATTATACACAAATGTGTACACCCACATCTAGTGTAATATAGTATATATATTATAGCAAGTTAAAAAATTATAATTGACACTACTGGTGAAAAGAAAAAAAAAATAACTAAAAAATCGAATAGTTTGAGATAGTTCAGATCCATATCAAATTCGACTTGGTTTTTAATTAATTCGATATTTTTTATGCAATTTTTAGATTAGTAAACAAAAGAACCTAATCGAACTAAGCTGAAATTCAACTCAAAAATTACATTATTTATTTAATAATTTAAGAATAAAAAATAAATAAATCAACCCAACTCCAAAAATCAAACAGACTTAAATTCAAAAATCAAATGGATTCAACTTAATATTTTCGATAATTTGAAAATTAAACTTAAACAACCTAATATTATCGATTCGATCTGTAAAAGAAATTAGTTCATTTCAGTCTAATTTTTTAAAAGACTCAATCCAAAATCCAAAAAGAAATTTACATTTATTTGTCTGAACAATGTCTTCTATGTAATTAAATATGAGCCTCCATTGCATGTGAGGCATGATATAGTTAAATTTAAACAACAATTTTGCATTTTAATCCAAACCATAAGGGGTCATGTATTAACTTTTATGGAATTCATATTGATTTGAATGAGGGCATGGGTAGTGTTGATGGGATGATAATGGCAAGAATGACGATAACGATGATGAACAAGGCAATGAGACTAAGAATGTTAATTATGGCAATGATGATGATTTTGGAGACAATAATGACTTATATTGGGCTCTTTTTGTTTCTCTTTATTTTGATTTCTAGGAATGTAATGGCGATTATTCATTGTGATATGAATCTCAATCTGTCCACCGTAGACATTGTAAATGAAAAATTACAAAGTTAACACAACAGCTCCACCCTTGCAAATAGCATCTTCGCTTAACAGAGAAAAAGCTGTGTTACCTTTGACCTTTTCCCCAAACCCCACAAACTTGTGCCCTGGGGTTTCTTTTTTTAGAGTGAAAACTCTACCTCATTAAGAAAATCCAGAATTTTCCAATAGATATTTTCAGGAGATATTATGAATTTCAAGAAGCATGTTGAATGTCCAGGTTCAGTGTCAATCAAAATGTTCAGGGCTAGTGGTCTTTTGAGTTTCTAAATGCATGGTGGTATATGAGGAGTTTGAAAGTCAATCAAAGGTATAATTATTAGAATGTTCTAGATCTGAAATAGCGTAAGATAGGGATCTCTTGTAAGCAATAAGGTAGGCAATACAAGTTCTATCTGTGTTATCCTTGTTATATTTCCAACAACCAATTTTCCATTTAATTGGTGTAGAATCTGATTTTGATTTTCCGATCTGTTCAAGGAGGTGGACTCATTCTAAAATCTTCATTTCTTCATCCTTATCATTTCAAAACCACTGAAATCCAGATTTCCTGAATCCATTTTGTTCAAATAAAAGTCCTGGATTGCTTTATTTCGAAGTCAGGTATATGGAGTGTTTGAATGGTAAAAAATATACAAGAAAATTATAAATATTTGATGTAAAAAGTGATACCTGATAAAATTTAATTTGAGAAAGTTGATAATATTTCGTAACTTTTTATAAAGTTTAATATGCCAAAGATAACTAAGTTGACATTTGAAAGAATTCATAAATTTTATAAATTACAATCTTAAAATTATTGAAAAGTATAAAAAAATAAAAAAAATTTTCAATTTTATTTTTTTTTTAGGGCTCCAAATGCACCTTAATTACACTCACCTTAATTTAGAGTGTGTTTGGATTATCAAACCTTACCTAAAGTCTAACTAATTTCTTCTTATCAAATTTCATCCCGTGTCATTTTACACTAATTTTTTCATTTTTTTTAACATCCAATAATTGGTAAAATCAAAGCTATTTAAAAATAAAAATAAAATAAAAAGGGTATTTTTAAATGATACTTTATTATGTTTAAGCAATTTAAAATTCCTTAAATATAATTCTTTTAAGTGGATTTTAAAAGGGTTTTTTTATTTAATCCATTGAAATTAATTTCAATTTTAACATACTATTTGGATCGGTTTATTTTACGAATTTATGTAAGTATTACGTGTTAAAATTCTTTTGGCAATTCTTGGGGCAATCATGAATTAACCAAAAAGAAGAAGATTTGGTTTTTTATTTTATATTTTAAATATAATGACTAGAGAATAAATTAACTCAACTAAATTTATCTTTTTTCTTAAATAGGGCCCATTTGGTACAGCAAAAATAACGAAAAATGGTGAAAAATGTGGTTTGGAAAACTTTTTGACATTTGGTGCGCAACTATTAAACCACGTTTTTCAGAGATGAATAGTGAAACTTTTTTACTTTTGTGTTAACCTTTTAGAGAGAAAACCCATTAAAACAATTTTTTGGTTACATCGGAACAGTTTTGGTTAGAATTTTTTAACTTTTGCATCAACCGTTTGGACAAAATGGAGTAGTGAGGAAACCATCGGAATGGTTTGGTACTTTTCGTCGGGAGGGTATACAAAAAATAGGTAAAGTGGGTGTCATTTGATAGTTTAGGAGTTCGTGTTGACATCCCCAAAAAAATTTTGCCTATTCAATTAATAGAATTCTAGTTATGTTATTTTTTTTTAAAAGATGTTTTAGTTTTTTTTTTTTGAATTTGGGAGGGAAAGAAAACGTAAAAGTATAACAGGGAATTTCAGAGGCTTTCAACAAATTTTCTTGCGCCAAACGGAACCTAAATGTGCACTTTTTTCACATTACGCGCTCTGAAGACATCATTTTTTAAATTAAATATTGAATAATATATTTGTTATTATTTTTATCCACCTTAATTTTGGTTTACTTTTCTCCATCATATTACTCAATATTTATCGGAAATTGTTTCAAGAAAAAATAAATTTAATCAAATTGATCTACCCAAATAAAATATATATATTTATATATAATAAATTATGATAGTAAAACTATAGATATACTGATTTGGTTTAATGAATTACATAAGAAGTTAATTTAAATTTATTTTATAGTGATTAGTTATAGGATGGGTTTCTAAGCATTTCAATTTTTATTGTTTATTTTTTGTCTAAAAATTATTATTAACCAAAAAAAAAAACTCTTTGAATGATGCTTGAGTTGTTCTAATTCAGAAACAGAAAATTGATATCATACTTTGAATTTTCGGAATCCAAAATTAGTGAAATAAGGAATCATTTACCAACTGTAATAAAATTTTCAAAATTTAAGTAGAGTCATAATATACAAGCAAAAGTTAACTTAGGGCCAATAATAATATGTTCCAAACTAAAACATATAAGTAATAGTTTAAAATATTTATTACATGTATCCAATAACAATAATAAGCCTAATAATTGAATACCTGTTTTATATTCAAAATGGTTCAAAAAATGTGATAGTATGCATTGATCTTCTCTTACTCCCTCTGAATATAACATGACCTTTTTTTTTTTTTTTTTGTTAAACTACCAAAATTCAACAATCAAAACCTCCACCATATCTTATATAGTGGCATGATACTATAGTGTATTAAGGCCATGTTTGTTTGAAGGATATAAATGGGAGATTAGATAAGTAATCCACTATTTTTGATCAAGTTGACTTTAGTCCTGTGTTTGATTTGCAATACTAGAACTCCGAACTAGACTTCATATCCCCCCAAATGAGGGATGAGTAATACCATGGGGGATGTAGTATTACTTATACCCCATCTCTGGATTTGCTTCCCGTCAAAATCTAAAGGTTCAAAATTAATTCCTATCATATCTTTTATCCCACTTTATATCCCACCAATCAAATACTAAAAAAATAATCCCATGTTTTATCCAATTTCACGTATTATCCCATGGTATTACTCATACCTCATTATCCAATCCCACTAAACAGACATACCTTAAGTGATCTAATACAGCAATCGTGGCCAAGTGGCATAACATCAATGCAATCAAGAAAGCAACTCTGAGCAAGTAAAATAAATTTAGTACTTAAAACCATGAGTACTAAAATAACCTATACTTTTGTGTGTATCAATAATGTTACATAGAAAGATAATATTTTTACCAAAGACAATCGATCGGTTATGGAAGGGTGCTATTGCTAAATATATATAGGTTAGGCAATATCTCACCCTACGAGTTAACTTTGGGGGGTGAGAGAGGCCCAAGACTGCTTAACAACCGGTGGTGTATTATTAATCTCAATCGTTCCCACATTCTTCGTAGAAGATTGTTGGAGTTCCCACATCGATTATGAAAAGGGTTTAGTGTTCAATATAAAGGTGTGAGGAAAAGTCCCACCCTATAACTTCGTTTTTGGGGTTGAGATGAACCCAAAACCATCTAGTTTTTTGGATTGAGATAGACCCATGAGCACTTTAACAACTGGTATCAAAGACTAAATTTCAATAATCTCAGTCCATCAATGTGAAGCAGGAGATTGTTGGGGTGTTTCACGTCGGTTATGAAAGGAACTGACGCTAAGCATATAAGTGACAGATAGTCTCACCCTACGAGCTAGTTTTTTAGGGTTAATATTGGCCCAAGACTAACCTAATAATAGTTTGTGTGCATTGGTAATGTTTCTAAGGTCCATTATATAATCATTTTCTAAACAAACAGCACTCATACTGAAAAATATGTTATACTCTCTAGGATTATGGAATAGTCAACCATTTGTTCATTTTGGATATCGTACGAGATAACTTAATTCTAATCTTGATTTTAACTTATTGGTCCTACCCTCTAGCACATATGTAAGGCAATCCCATATTTTATAGTATTGCATATTGCAACATTGTCTAGTCTATGACTCTATAGAAGTCTTTAAGATGGACTTTTTTTTTTTTTTTTTTTTGGTGCTAGGTAAGTCTGAATAACTAATTATCGATCTTACTATGTCTAAAAGTTTTGACTCTTTTCTCAATTACACTATTTTCCGCTGAGAGATGTTAAGCGCAGATAATTAGGATAAAATTTTATAATCAAATAAATATTTATTGAAGTTATTAGAGAGAGATTCATTACTAAATCTTGATTAGATCATAGTGATTTTATATTCTTATCTAATTACTTTTCTACTTTTACCCAAAACTCTTTGAACTTTCTTAGACTTATGTTATAATAGATAAACATAACCATATCTTGATTAATCATCCGCAAAATGTGATGAAAGGGACATTTGGAGTCCGTTTTTCTCACAATTTTTACCAAAAGTTATATTCTAGAACTTGATGAAGGTTGTAAAAAATTGTTCAAAGTTAAAGAAAATTTTTTTTTTTATAAAAATTTGCCAAACACTCTCCAAGAAAAGTAAAAGTTGAGGGTCAAAGTGTAATTTAAGTCCAAACATATACTAATTGCAGGTCTCGTCTTCTCTCGTTGCACTCTCTCGTTTTTACGGCTTTGCTTGGTTACACAAAAATTAGTTTTAGTTTTTGTAGTTTTTTTTTGTCTTATATGGTATTTTCACGAAATTTGATTTTTTTCGAACTTGTAATTTTTAAATTTGTTAATCACCTTTGTAAAAAAAAAAAAGTTAATTAAAAAATAAAAAATTCAACGTCTATTTGAATGGAAAAAGTAACGAACAAGTTATTTTTTTATTTTATTGTTTCTTACCTGTGCCCAAACGGTCATGATTTTTTCAATTATTCTTTTTATGAATGTGATTAACACGTTAAAAAATTTATAATTTCTGAAAAATTTAAGTTTTAGTGAAAAAAGTTATATAGCACAAAAAAAAAAAAAAGTAAAATGTTTAAAGAGTAAATGCTTATACGTATGGTTATGTATACAAATATTTAAATCCTCGTACTATGGTTCCATTTGGAGGAAAAAGAAAAACCAATTTTTTGTATTTTAAGTATTTAATAAAAGGGTTTATTTTTACTTACACTCCTATTGTTTTTGGCCCGTACACCTAGACCCCACAAGTTTTATAAATATACATGTAAACCTTTTCAGATTTTTATTACATTCACTCAGACCTCTTTTGTTAGATTTTTCATTTAAAAAAAGTAGTTTTGACCAATTAAATGTTATAAAATTATCTTTATACCCATGATATTTAGTAAGAAATATATATTATGATATGGTGTATTTTTTATATAATTTTTTGATCAATTTATTAATTTTTTTGTAAACGTTTTTCTATATTAATACTTTAAATTATTATGCTTCACATTAATATTTTAAATTTATATTATATATAAAATTAATTATACACATATATCAATAGTTATTTTTTTCTATTAATATTCTAATTAACTAAACATGGAATAAAAAAAATATAGTTTCTCATTTTTTTCCCCTTCCTTTTCATTAATATCAAACAATAACGGATGAACCTACTCTTTATTTTTTTTTCTTTATGTTAATGATAGAGGTAAAGAGGTAATTTCATAATATTAAACTGATTAAACGTTATTTTTTGAATGAAAAATTTAATTGAAAGAGTCTAAGTGAGTGTAATACAAATCTCAAACGGTTTAGATACACATTTATGAAAGCTGTAAAGTTTAGGTGTATTAAGTCAAACCACATTGAGTGTAAACCAAATAAACTCTATTTTAAAAACTAAGAGAAAATTTAAAAATGTCTTGAAATATACTATAGTATTATAATTATTCTGAAGCATAGTGGAGCTCATAGAAATTGTGTAGAAGTAGAGAATTGTAAAAATTTCTGTTATAAATATGTTAGGTAGAGAATTTTAGATGCATGATTCTCACAGTTGATTCAAATCAATCTCCAACATTTGTTAAGAAATTGTAAAACTATAAATAAGGGTAGGATTTATTTATTTGTATGAATAATGAATGTCCAATTTCCAAACGTTCAAATGAGTTAAATGAATAAACCATTCACCAAAAACAAAAATTAGAAATGTGTTTATAAGTCTTATACAGGTCAAAATAATTTATTTTTTAGTAACTGTTACTTATAAATTTTACATTTTTGTTATCTATTTTAGATTTCACTTAATTAAAAATTATTTATAGAAATTCCATTTAAAACTATCTAATATTTTATAAGTATTTTAATATTTTTTATTTTAAATTTATTTGATAATTTATTTAGAATTAAAAAATAAATTTACTGAAAAATAAAAAAATCATACACAAATGTGTCCACCCACATCTAGTATAATATAGTATATAAATGATGACAAGTTAAAAAATTATAATTGACACTAAGGCCATGCTTGGATGAAGGAAAAGGAGGGGGTAAAATCTTTTACCCCCTCTTAGGTGTGGGTCCCACGTTTTTGGCATTGCTTGGATGAGTTTTTTCCCCCCTCTTCTCCCCTCTTAACTTTCACCCTTCCTTAGCTTTCGCCTCCCTTGGGGATAATTTTTGGGCACC
>QLOD02000001.1:38953497-38994799 GCA_003260245.2 Sideroxylon spinosum
ATTGTTATTGGATTAAACATTTTTAATACATAATATAATTTAAATAATTTTTAAATCATCATTTCATAAAAATAAAAATATACATTTATACATAATCATGAGGAAAATTAATGCTTAGGAATTAATAAATCAAGTTTACACGTACAATTTTGTTTTCATTAACTATTCGTCTTTAGTTTTTAAGAAGAAAAAAACAAAAGTATATTGACAAAATGAAACATGCAACCTATACATGCTCTCTCCCTCTTTCTATATATATATTTATTGTTAAAATAAATTCTTTAACAATATAATAATGTAAATAAAATTTTATTTTAATTATTATGTTTTGAAAATTTATTTTAAATTTAATTATAATGCAACTATATTAAAAATGAATGAGATAACTAGTCTCACATAATTATTATGCAAATTAAACAGTATACAACTTCGCTTGTATGCTTTATATATATATAGTAGAGTAAAATAGTTAAATGATTGATTTTATTTCACGTAAATTTTTTATTATTTAAATATTTTAAAATTTTTATTTTTTATTTAAAAAAATGGATCCGATAGATCTATTCGAATTCATATTTATTAGTTTTCCGTTGGATCATGTATTTAATTGGATGGATCTAATATACTGTTTTATGCTCCAAGTCGGATCTGGACAAAATCCATCCTAAATCAGTTGGGTCATATATTTGATTGAACGAATTTACTCTAAAAAAAATGGGGACAAAATCCGTCTTATTGATTGTCTGCATAGAGCTTATGCAGGTGCCTTTTTATTTTGCAGAAGTCTTCGCGGGTCTTCCGCGTTTGTAGTGGCAACGAACATTCGTGGATTGCCACTGGATGATGATACTGACGATTCAATCCTATTATCTTCACTCTGCCTCAACTAAACCTTAGTGAGGAATTGACTGTACTCATCAAAACTATAGAAATTAGTTGAAAAATTAAAGAAAAATGGACCATGATTGAAGTGACTGTCCTCATCAAAACTATATGAATTAATTGCAAAATTGTGGAAAAATGGACCAATTTATAGTGTATCATTGTCTATATAAAGCTCCCGAAGGTATAACATTTCTGGCTCATCCAAATCATAGGGTGTAAGAAATTTAGCTAAACATTAACGATGGTAGTGCGATTTGTGTACTTTTAGTTGATGATAAATTTACTCTGGCACTGTTCTTGCTTTCATAAAAATGTTATATGTACTTCCATGTCCCTGGGTTACAAATTTTGGGGTGTGAAAATTTTGTGTAACGGACAGTTGACGAAATAACCGAATTATTGTTTAACAGAAAGTATAGGGATTTGATTATTATTGTTCGGCAATAAAAAATACCGTCGAGCGTGCTCACCACGTCCATAAATGGGTAGTCGTTCAAGCCTGAAAAAGAAAGACAAGTTAGAAGAAAGGGCCGAGGAGGGTCTTCGACCACGATCCCTCCGATGGTAAAGTCAGGAAAGGCTTGGGAGAATACATAAGTAAATTGACCGTACTTTGTGGATCAATAGTGAGCTTGCCTTGTATTTGGAATTTAGTGTCCTATTTATAGTCCGAAGATAGCAATATATTAAATACAAATAATTGGAAGTCTCATGAATGCTTTTCTATTTGGAGAAATCTGCTTTCCATGAAGGTGTGTCCCGCATTGGATGCCCATCACTTTGCATTAAATAAGTGTCATTTGCTATTAAATGCGCGTGGGAGCAAACGGAAGGATTGTGTGCAATGTGACCTTTAAGAACTGTACAAATGTCCTATTTGTCTGTCACTTGTCGATTGGGATGTCGCGAGATGTAACTAAATAGTGATAAACGAATCAGCATAACTTAAACATAAGCACTTAAACAGTGGGACCCCCATTTGCTCTCATTCTGTTCAAGGATATGTCCCCCAAGCACTACGGCGTCAGGAGATCGTGCTGGGGGAATGATGCCACGTATCGAATAAATTTTTTCGTACAAACATTATGCCCCCACTCTGATCGGGAAATTCTTATTGCCCGGCAGAGTAAAAGGAGCAAACCTTATTGTCATAGGCATTTATTTTAAACCTTTTCATATTTCTCTCTTTATTATTTTAAGTCAGTCATGTCGTTCCTGGATTGGTCATAACTACCACGTGTAGCATGTGGAGAACTTGATGGGGTTCGAGTGAGTGAAACCAGGATTTTCATGCCTCAAAACCCAAAATCCGGACTGTAACTTGTCAAATTTATGTCATTTCGGGCGGCTGCAATTAATGTGCCTCTCCCGCTCAATTTCAAATTCGACTTTTCATCTATTCATTCGAAACGACTTCGCTTACTTCGCCATTAACGTTTTGCTTCTTTCTTTCTCCCCCTGCAATCTCGTGCTTTCGTCTTTTGCCTCTCTATTGTTCTTCTATCCTCTGTGTTCCCATTCGGTAAGTGATAGATTCTCGTTATTTTCCTTTTAATTTCATTTTATTTGGTCAGAGACGGGTAGGTTATCAGAAGAGATTAAGGCTGAAGGGGGTTTCAGGAGGTTTAAGGAAAGGTACAACATTCTTGACAATGTCAATATTAGGTTTGGGGAAGAGGGTGAACATGAAATTGGCCTATTCCCTATTATAGCTATAACTGAGAGAGGGCTTAGATTCCCAATCTCTCGTTTCTTACGTCTGGTCCTTCATACAATTAACCTCTCGCCTAGGTTCGTCACGCATAATTTCTACAGAATAGTAAATGGTGTAGAGGAATTGAACTGTAGATACGGATTCCACCTATTCGTCTACGATTTGCTCTATTATCACAATCTTCAAAAGGTTAGGAAGGGCGAAAATAGTTGGTACCTGAAGTCCCGACCAGAAAAAGCCCTCTTGCATATGTTATCTGATAACATCAAGGGTTTCAAGGACGATTGGTGTGTGGCGTCCGGGGAATGGACCTGCAGACCTGGGGAAGATGACTTCCCCCCATTGACTTCAACTGCGTCGGGCTCAGGTTGGGTGATAGTTGTATTTTGTCTATATGTAATATCTTTCTAATTTCTAGGATAATACGAACTAACCATTGTTTTTCCTCAAATGTAGACGAGCGAGAAAGGAAATCTTGGACCAGAGTAGCAAGGGTCCACACAGATCATATCGAAGAGGTCCTCAAATTCCTTAACGAGCCAAATACCTATCTGTTTGCCAGGTCGGCACCATCCTCTTCAACTTCCAACCAGTTTACCATTCATTCGTTTCTCCTCCAACAGGCTTTAGTATTGGAAGAGCTGCTGACATACTGCACCGGTTGTTCAATTGGTCGGATGAGCGAAAGATAGAGTTCTACTACAACTAGAACCTGCATCTCCCACTTGCTACAACCGTCCCTGAGGGGGAAGAGGATCCAACTACTTTGGAAGCCTTACCCATTCAAGCAGTTGCGCCCAGAATGGCTCCAAAATGTGACATCAAAAAGGCTGCCGAAGAAAGAGCTAAGCAGAAGAGGGCAGAAGCAGCAAAAAGGAGAGAAGAAAAAATTAAGAAGAAGAAGATAGAAGAAGGGAAGAAAATCGAGCTTGGGAGGCTGGTAAAAGAGTAAAATATAGAAAAGAATAAGAGAGATAAAGGAGCCTCCATAAAAGAACCAAGTGTGGCTCCCAAAAAGAGCATTGAAGCCGAGATGGGGGATCCTTTGGGCAAGAAAAAACAGAAAGTTGAGGAATCCCAAGATTTCGTGATTCTTAATCCCCCAATTCCATCTCAATAGGCATCGAGCCCGGGGAAGGGTTTTCAACAAGATGCTGTAGCGCTCCTTCTACCAACTTCAATGATGAAGAAGCCAACTACTGGGGAGAAAGCTCAAGGCAAACCCCCTTGCCTACCTTGCCTCCAAGAGTTAAAGGCAAGGATAATTCCATCTGGGTTCCTCAAATATTAATTCCAAGTTTAGAATTCCCATCCGGCCGACCATTCTCGATCCAAGACTCGGCGATGAACTTCCCAGAACTCTTCCTAAAGAGTATTATACCTCCCCGTGACATCTAAAGTACGAGCAAAAACAAGATGGAGGAGCTTCACAACACTCTTATGAAATCTCTGCTGACAGTAAGTAATTTTTCATAACTTGTTACTTTTTATTCTTACTTCTTTGCTTTTGACTCGTTCTTCGTTTTATTTTTGCAATCAACCTTCTACTCAATGGAGCTGATAACTAGGAGCCGAGATCTTCATGAAAAGTTTACTAGAGACAAATCCTCCATTCGTACGTTAGAGGAGAAAGTTAAAGCAATGGAGAAGCAAAAAGCCGAGCTTGAGAAGGGCCTCAAGTTAGCTAAGGAAAAAATTACTGCTAAAAAGGAGAATTCTGTAATGAATGAAAGAAAAGTGATGGCTGCCTTAGATCATTTAGCTTCCAAAGACAAAGAGGTGTTAGAAAAAATGAAGCTGCTTGGGGAGCCTAAAGCTGAAAAGGAATCCTTAGTAAAAAATCTGGATGAGGCCAACAAAAGTATAACGACATGGTTGAAGACAATATCAGACTGAAGAACGATCTTAAAGACGAGATTCATTACAAGATAGAGTTTACGAAAGCTTTGGAAGAAGCTAAAACTAAAGCTGCTCTGGATCTTGAAGCCAATTTAATGATTTCGTGGGTCAGATGGAAGAGGTGAGGAATACGTATTTCCTGGACGGTTGGGAGGTTGCAATACAGAAGTTGAATGTTGATCTCGCCTCCGAGACATATAGGAGTAGCTCATTTCCAAATCCAAAATCTTAGATTCCAAAGTTTAGCTTTGACCGAGACCCTCAAAGTCCAGCCATTGAAGAGCCCACTAAACATGTCCCTGAAGTGGAAGTTGAAGTTCCTGAGCTTCCAAAAGATGATTCCAAAAAGGACGAGCCTTCAAAAGATTAAGCTTTAGACTTGTTTTATTTTATAAAAGACTTTCTTTGTAATTTTTATGGACGCTTTCCTCGTAATGATTTCTTAATGAAATGAACTTTTCTTGTTTTAATAGAGTAATTTGTGCTTGATTTTGGCAACTGAAATTTTAATTTGATTATACCTATCTTGTTTCTTTCATATTAATGTAAAACGTCTTGCATGATTTACTAACTTCAGCTCAAAGCATTGATGCAAAGTGTACCAAACCATATGATCAAAAACGAGTTGTGCATTTCCTTCCCCTTTTGATGTTGGACCTGATTATTGACTTTGTAGTATCATCCCTTGCAGAAAAACTCATGTGTTGAGTTATCCTTTAAATCATTTTACGGTTTAAAAACTAAGATATATGAAATGTGGTTGGGAAGCCAACAAAATGCTTAAGTGGCTAAAACTTTGTTACGTTGATCACCAAACTTTGTTTTCCTTGTTTGCGACACTTCCCCGAACACGAGAACTCCACGTAGAGTGTATGGATCGACTAATTACTTAATGAATCACTTACCCTCTTGTAAAACAGATCAAAAAATCGAATTGCCCAAGAAAGTTCAACACCATCATCCTTCCAAAATGATGGTGAAAATCCTCGTGTAGATTTTAAGGACAGAATTAAATACTTGAACAAATAAAACCCCTTATGTATCAGATATTGCTCCATGATTAGCCAATAAACCCGGCTGGTTGGCCTTTGAAAATTAATCTAGTGAGATTCCCTGTATTTAAAATCGTTTTTTTTTTTTTTGAAAATTTATCTTTAAGATTCACTCCTCGGGGGTAGAGTTCATGGGATGCATAGTCTTATAAATGTTCTTTCCTCGTGTCCATTTGTCTTTGGGTGATGCCGAGCACGCTTTCAAAAAACATCATGGCTTAGCCTGCCATTGGCTAACCCATTGAACAGCTTTTGTGTGAACCACCATTGAATGAATAATGGGGCGAGCCAACACTGGAAATCAGTGAGGCAATCCTTTTAAGTACCACCATTAGATGTGTCCAATGGGGTGAGCCAACACCAGAAACCAGTGAGGCGATCCTTTTAAGTACCACCATTGGATGAGTCTAATGGGGTGAGCCAACACTGGAAACCAGTGAGGCAATCCTTTGAAGTACCACCATTGGATGAGTCCAATGGGGTGAGCCAACACTAGAAATTAGTGAGGCAATCCTTCCAAGTACCACCATTGGATGAGTCCAATGGGGTGAGCCAATGCTAGAAACCAGTGAGACAATCCTTTTAATTCGTCAGTGCCTTTGTTGAAACCTTGTTTAAAATAAACCTGTAACATTCAATGTGAAAACAAATGAATACTTATAAAAACAAAAATTCTTACAAGTAAAATAACTTCAAATGGGCCACGTTCCACGGCCTTTTGATGTGTCCTCCTTCCAAATCAGATAACCGGTATGCACCATTTCCTAGTACTTCCTCAACACGAAATGGCCCCTCTTAGTTCGCACCGAGCTTTCCTTTATCGAAATTCTTCCTGGTTCCCATTAGCTTTCTCAACATGAAATCCCTGACCTTGAGTTTCTTGAGGTTTAAAACATTTTGCTCGTGCTCTGTTGGTAGTTTTCTAGTCTTAGGGTTGTTAACTCTCTCTTCTCGTTAATCAGGTCCAAGCTAGTACCCAGAGCCAGGTCATTTTCCCCTCTCTCGAAAGCTTGTGAGCGTATGGTGGGTAGGTCGACCTCAAGGGGGATTACAGCTTCCGTCCCATAGGCAAGAGAAAAAGGGGATTCACCAGTCGACCTCCTCGGTGTGGTTCTGTATGTCCAAGACACCGTTTGGAGTTCTTATACCCACCTTCCTTTGGCTGATTCCAATCTTTTCTTGATGCCACTCAGGATAACTTTGTTTGTCGCCTCGACTTGCTCGTTGCCCTGAGGATAGGCTGGAGTAGAATAAATGTTTTTGATTCCATATCTAGAGCAGTAATCTTTAACCAGAAAGCTATCAAACTGCGTGCCGTTGTTGGAAATGAGTGTTCTGGGAATACCATATCTTATAATGATGCTCTTCCATAAAACGCGTATTGTATCTGCATCTTTAATATGAGCTAAAGGCTCTGCCTCCACCCTCTTTGTAAAATAATCTGTCCTGACTAGCAACCACTTTCAGCTGCAATGGCTAGAGGCCCACTATATCCAAACCCCATTGAGCAAAAGGCCAAGAACTAGTGAGTGGACTAAGTTGCCAAGCAGGCTAATGAAGGATTGGTGCAAATTTTTGGCATTTCTTACACTTTCAAACATAAGCTTGGGCGTCCCATCCCATCTTTGGCCACCAATAACCTTAAGAGATTGCTCAGTGGGCCAATGATCTACCCCCAGTATGTGCCCCACAAACCCCTTAATGAATTTCGTAAAGAAAATCCATTACCTGTTCAGGATGAACACAATACAGGTATAGGCCGGTGAAAGATCTCTTATAAAGCTAATGATCGGGAGACAGCCAAAACCTTGTGCCCTTTATTTTGAGCTTCTTTACTGCCATCTTGTCTTCTAGGAGGGTACCATCTTTTAGATACTGGACAATAAGATCCATCCAAGACGGGCTTGGCTGAAGACAAGCCACTTCTCCTATTGTTGAAACACTTGGCTCCTCAAGCTTCTCGAGGAAGATATAATTTGAAAATCTCATCCTTGGGGAGGACGCCAGAGTTGCCAAAGCATTAGCATAGCTATTATGATCCCTCCCCACTTGTTCTATCCCAATGATGTTGAAATGCTCCAGCTTCTTCTTTGATAAAGCCAAGTAAGCTGCCATCTTCTCGTTTCTTACCATGTACTCGCCCTTTAACTGGTTTGCCACTAATTGAGAGTCTATCTTGATCAGCACATTACGAGCAAACAGTTTCTGGGCTATGCTAAGTCTAGCCAGAAGAGTTTCATACTCAGTTTCATTGTTCGTTGCCTAGAACTTCAACTTAATTGCATATTCGAGAGTCACTCCTTCAGGGGTTGTTAGGACGACGCCCACTCCTGCCCCCGTTTTAGATGTCGACCTGTCCACCTCGATTTGCTAGGAAGAGGGAGCTATTCCTGAATCCGCTTCAGCATCTGGATTGATTGAGAGTTGCCAGATCTCCTTTGTTTGCTCGGAAGGGGGGCTGCTAAATTCTGCCATGAAATCTGCCAATACTTGTGCCTTAATGGTAGTTTTAGGTATGAATCTCAAATCAAAGACTGCAAGGGAGACTGCCTATTTGGCCATTCGCCCTGTGATGTTCGCCTTTTTCAGTAACTGGCCAAGCGGTTGATCAGTAATCATTTGGATCGTGTGGGCAAGGAAATAATGTGCTTATTTCCTGGATGCCATTACCAATGCCAAGATTAGCTTTTCCAAAGGTAGGTATCTGCACTCTGCCTCTGTAGCGTTTTACTCACATAATAAATTAGACTTTGCTTTCAGTAATACCGCACCAACCGCTGAGTCAGACACCGCTAGATAAAGTTGTAAAACATCACCTGGTTCAGGAGTTGATAAAATAAGGGTTGTTACTAAATACTCCTTCAACTTTTCCAACGCCCTACCGGCTTCTTCATCCCAATTCATATTATTGGCCCCTTTCAATAATTAGAAGAATGCCCGGCATTTATCTGATGCTCGGCTTATGAATCTGTTGAGGGCCGCCACCATTCCAGTTAGCTTCTAAACATCTTTCTTTGTGCGAGGTGGCGAGATAGAAAGGCTTGCTTGAATTTGCTCGGGATCAACCTCAATCCTTCTTCTGGTGACCAAATGTCCAAGGAACTTCCCCGAGCTTACTTCAAATGCACATTTGGCAGCATTGAATTTCAACCCGTATCTATCCAAGGTTAAAAATAAATGCTGCAAATGTTGGACGTGGGTGTCTGACTCTTTGCTTTTGACCACCATATCGTCGATAGAGACCTCCATGATCTGGCTGAGGTCATGAACATCTTGGTGATCATTCGCTGGTAGGTGGCACCGACGTTCTTCAACCTAAAAGGCATAACCTTATAATAGTAACCCCCCATCGGGGTGATAAACGAGGTCTTATCTTCATCGGGTTCATACATGGGGATCTAATGATAACCGCAGTATGCATCCAAAAAAGACTGTGAACTTCTAGCTATTGAATCGACCAGTTGATCAATCTTTGGTAATGGAAATGGATTTTTTGGACATGCCTTATTCAAGTCGGTGTAATCGACACAGACCGTCCATTTCCCATTCTTCTTCTTTACCACAACAGTATTGGCGAGCCATTGTGGATAAGAAACCTCCCTAATGGCTCCAGCTTCTAGGAGTCTCTCGACTTCCTCTAAGACAGCTTCAGCATGTTGCAGAGTTGATCTTCTCGCTCTTTGAACTATAGGTTTTGCCCCCGATCGACGTTAAGCTTATGACTTTTAAATTCAGGGGAAATACCTAGCATTTCTTACAGACTCCACGTAAAGGTTTCGACATTCTTTAGCAGCATATCAGTCAGCTCAAGCTCTTCCTCGGGTGCTAAATCTGCCCCGATCAAGAAGAACTTGTCCTGATTGGTTGGGCCGACATGAAATTTCTCCAACTTCTCAACGGCTTTCTTCTCAGGTTCTCCCTCGACATCGTCAATCTTTGGGGAATCCTCTGGCAATTCTGTTAATTGGATCTGCTCGAGGAGGATTTTGGACTATAGAGCCGCAGCGAAACATCTTTTTAACGTATCCTGATCTCCCTTGATTTCAATCACCTTCCTATCATAAGAAAACTTCAGGACTTGATGGTAGGTCGATGGAATAGTTTTGAGAGTGTGTATCCATGTCCTCCCTACAATAACATTATAAGATGATGGTGCATCGACTACAGTGAATTCTACCTCATGTTCGACTGGGCCAGTTCGGACGGTAATGACAACCCTCCCCAAAGGCCAAACAAGTGCCGAGTTGATCCCAATCAAAGGGCAAGTGGCTGGTAGAAGATCTTCCTCTATCATACCGAGCTTCTTGAATAAACTAAGAAACGTGACCTCCGTCGAGCTCCCAAAATTGACCAAAATTCTCTTCACTTCTAACTCGAACATGCCCAAAGTGCATCATTATCTGGTCTCTGTACTTCAGCATGCTCCTCATCGTCAAAAGTTATCCCCCGAGCAGGTCTCATTCATTGATGTTTGTTCAGGGAGCCAGACACTCCAAAGATTTCTTTTATAAGACCAGTTGGACTTTCTGCAGCCTGTGGATGCTACTCCATATGTATGACGTGGATAACAGATGGCCTTTGAACATCCCTTCTCTCCCTGTTCTTTGTCGATTGCTGGGTCTTATCTGCGTACCCCCTCTCGTCATTCTTTTTTTTCCTCCTTTCCTGGCCTACCCGTTGTGCTCGGGGACGACCTTTATCGTTTCCGGTCCTTGATTCAGCGATAAACTTTTTCAGATGACCTTCTTTCACCAGATCTTCAAGGTGAAATCATAGGGAATGACACGCTCCCGTCCGATGCCCCCTGTCTTCATGATAGGAGCAGTAATCCTTGTGACCTTCCTTTGTTGGAAAGTCGGGTAACTTCATCAGCCAGCGAAAATACGACTTGTTCTTTATCTAGGGAAGGATCCTGAACATGGGTTCCTTGAATATTGTACTGATGGCTTTAAACTCCAACTTGCCTTCATCTACAAATGTTGGCCTTTTGCCTTTATCTCTTTCTTTCCTCAAACTAGGCGTTTTTGTCTCCTTATGTTCGAGCGGCTTGGTTTCATCCTCCACTTTGGTATAATTCTTAATTTTGCACATAAGGTCAGACATGGTTATTGCTGGTTTCTTTGTCAATGACCGCCACAACCTGTCACCTTTTTGCAGTCCTAACTTGAATGAGGTTACTGCCAACTGCTCAGAAGACCCTTCAACTTCATTGTAGAGCTCTATGTATCTTCGGGAGTAATCCCTTAGACCTTCTCCGTTCTTCTTCTTCAATGTCAGGAGTACATCGGGGGTTTTTAGCTACTTGGCATTAGTCAAAAATCTGCTAACAAACTCCTCAGCGAGTTGTTTCTAGCATCTGATACTTCCGGAGGGTAGTTTGTGGAACCATTGAAGCATCGTGTCTCCCAAGCTTGAAGGGAAAACTTTGCACATCAATTCGTCGTTGGAACTCTAAAGCGTCATTGGTTGGACATAATGACGATAATGGGCCAATGGATCAATTTTGCCATCGTAAAAAGTGAACCGTGGCATTTGAAACTTCTTCGAGGGCTCGACTTCAGATATTTCTGCAATGAAAAGAGAGGCAGAAATCCCCCCAAGCGCCTTCCTTGCCATCATCCGTGTGCTTTGGTCGGGGGCATCACCCTCACTGTATTGCATCTCCAGCACCCCCTTGGGCTTATTAATCTTTCCTTTCTTCACCATAACTACATCTTCATTTGAAGAGTCTTCACTCGGCTCAAGTTATTTCTCTTGATGGTGATTTCTTTTTTGGCGTGCCACTTCTTTACGAGGTGACCTGACTGGTATACCTCTTTGTACATCCATGGTTCTTAACTGCTGGGTTTGTAATAACCATGCCTCCTAGGCCCGGAAGCGCCCACGTCCCTCTATCTACCGGCGTCCGTGCGCTTAACTTTAGAATGCGCATTATTTAGAGCCACTTTTTCCTCCTCCCCATCTTGACCCTCCATATCGCCATAGAGGGTATCAAAGCTTTCTTCCGAATGGAGCTCCAAATTGTCGATATCCGTGTGAGTGTAAGATTCCATCTTCTCTTTCTCCTTGCTCAATTCAATCAGGATTTCTTCCAATTTCGCTTGTTTCGCGCTTGCCTTTGCCTGTAGGTTCTTTCTTCGGTTGGTAGCCTCTAGGCTTTTTCCTCTCTTTCTCTGCCGGACTCCAGGCCAATAGTTCGTATAATTAGGGGTTACCCTTTAGTTTTTGAAGTACGGAATCATCTCCCCCTTGAGACGAAGGCGGGGGTGTCATGTTGCCACCTGAAGTCATTTTTTTCCTGCTTTTTGCTAAAGAGCGATGGTTTCCTAAGTCAACAAGATATGAGGAATCGAAAAAGAAACGTGCCCTACGGTGGGCGCCAAATGTTCGGTAATAAAAAATACCGCTGTGCATGCTCACCACGTCCACAAATGGGTAGTCATTAAAGCCTGAAAAGGAAAGACAAGTTAAAAGGAAGGGCCAAGGAGGGTCCCCGACCACGATCCCTCCGATGGTAAAGTTAGGAAAGGCTTGGGAGAATACGTAAGTAAATTGACAGCACTTTGTGGATCAATAGTAAGCTTACCATGTACTTGGAATTTAGTGTCCTATTTATAGTCCAAAGATAGCAATATATTAAATACAAATAGTTGGAAGTCTCATGATTGCTTTTCTATTTGGGGAAATCTGCTTTCCATGAAGGTGTGCCTCGCATTGAATGCTCATCACTTTACATTATATAAGTGTCATTTGCTATTAAATGCGCGTGGGACTAAATAGAAGGATTGTGTGCGATGTGACCTTTAAGAAATGTTCAAATGTCTCATCTGTCTGTCACTTGTCAAATTGGGATGTCGCAAGACGTAACTAAATAGTGATAAACGAATCAGCATAACTTAAACATAAGTACTTAAACAGTGGGACCCTCATTTGCTTTCATTCCGTTCAAGGATATATCCCCCGAGCACTAAAGCGTTAGGAGATCGTGCTCGGGGAGTGATGCCAGGTGTCGAATAAATTTTTCGTACCAACAATTCCAATTGAAATATGAAAGATTAAAGTGACAATAAGAATAACTAGTGGGAGTAGTTTTTGGATATATTCTTGAGTTGAATTTAAAAAGTTCTTGAAAAAATGAAAAGTGAGAGTTTTGATTGCTATTTTGGCAAAATTCTATTATGCTGACCCTACCTAGTGGGAAAATATTTGATTTGGTTTATGATTTTTATTATTATTCAATTGTTTCCTGATAAACATACTTACTAGCTATGTTATTAATATTTGAAGGAGACTCTTACAGATGACGAAAAAGGGCTAAAGTATTTAGCGTTTTACTAATTCTATTTTATTTACCTAATTTAATTTGATACTTTTGTATAACTTCTGAAAATAATTAATATCTAAATTACTAAATACGTAAAACAATGCTTTGGGGTTTTTTTTTATATTAATTTCGAAAATCATCTTAAATACTAGAAACATATTATACGAACTGGTTTTCACTATTTCATTAATAAAAAAATTAGTTGACTTTGTCTAATAGGACGGCATGAAGTTTTTGATAAATGTGTAAAGTAAAAATTTTTATTCTGTAGAATATCTCATTTAAAAAATATTAATTAAAAGTGTTAAAAAAAAGTATTAAAAAATATAGGATAAGTGAGGAACCATGTTTACATATGAATTAATAAAAAAGATAATTAAAATATAGAGAAAAAAAGAAGTAATTCTAATAATTAAACAAATATTGTTCAAAATATTCCTAATTTAAATTTTTGACCACTTAATTTTATGAAAATTTTTTACATCACACAAGCCTAATTACTAGTAAGGACAGAGCTAGGGGGACTCGGGTGACCATGATCCCCCCCTCCCCTCGAAATTTTCGAAAATGCCATTTGTAAATATGAAATTTTGACTAAAAAAAATTTATACCATAGTTCGACCTTTCTTAAAATTTTAAAACATAGTTGATGTTAGTCAAGAAAATACTATAAGTAGCACATATAAAATTTTTGGTTAAAAAATGAGATTAAGATATTCATACAGTGTTTAATAAAGGTATAAAATTTTATTATTTATTTCAAATGTTGCCATATTTTTTAAAATATTACCACAAATTTATGGGAAGAGTGAGAATATGTTTTCATATAAAATGACTGAAAAGACAATCAACGTAGAGAGAAAAAAATAACCTTGGCCATTCCAACAGTTGAAAATATTTCAAATTTAAAATTTAAAATTTTCTTATTATATAAATGACACAAAGAGTGTAAAAGTGTAAGTTTTTAAAATTTAATTTTAAGCAATTAAAATTGAAATTTTAATTTTAATTTTTATTTCTAAATAAATTTGTAAAGAAAATTAAAATTTAAAAATAATTTTTTTTTTAAAAAAATTAGTTGACTTTGTCTAATAGGTATCCATACATTGTTTAATAAATGTGTATAATTTTATTATTTATTATAAATATTATCATATTTTTTAAAATGTTAATTGAAAAACTTTATATATAAAAAGTATTCAAAAAATATATGGGAAGAGTGGGGGATTATGTTTTGATGTGAACTGATCGAAAAGACACATAAAGTGGACAAAGAAAGAAATAATGTTGACTATTAAATAAATCTAACGGTTACATATGTCTACCCAATGAGGTATATTATTATAAAGATGTTCTAAATATGGCATTAGGGCTTGTTTGAAGTGATGATTTGACATGGTAAAAGAAAATGGAAAGGATAAGATAAAAAATAAAAATAAAAAAATAAATATAAAAGTTATTCATCAATAAATTAATTTTTTTAATTTAATTATTTTTAATTTATCAAATTTCATATCCTTTTCCTTCAAATTTTTATTAAAACCAAACAAGTGAGAGGGAGGATTTTAAATCCCTTTTTTTTTTTTTATTTTCTCTGGCTCTCATAATAAATTCTTGTGAAATAATGTGTACGCTTAAGATTTGAATGGTCATGTAGGACGTGACAGAGATGGATACATAGAGGTACATGGAGGATATGGATACGGTAATAGAAATGAAGGGAAGATATTTTAGAGTTTGCAGTAGCTTATGATCTGATAGTGACGAACACTTTCTTTAAGAAGAGAGAGGAATATTTGATGACTTATAGGAGCGGCTTCTTAAAGACACAGATTGGCTTCTTTTTAACTAGGAAAGAGACCACTTAACTTGTAAAGATTGCAAGGTTATATCGAGGGAGAGCTTGACTTCTCAACATGGATAGTTGATCATAGATGTGCAGCTCCAAAAGTTGAGTAGAAAAAAGAAGTTGTATAGATGCACAACGATTAAATAGTGGAACTTAAAAGGTGATAAGCAATTAGTATTGAGGGAAAGAGTACTAGAAGAAGACGTTTGAGGGGTGAATGAGAGTGCAAATAATATGTGGGATAAGGTAGCAGAGTGTATTAGGAGGGTAAGGAAAAAAGTCTTAGGAGAATCTAAAGGGGTGCTCCGGCACAGAAAGATGCATGGTGGTGGAGTGAGGCTATCCAAGATAAGATAAAAGTTACAAGAGAGCGTTTTAAATCTTGGCAAAAAGACCAAAATGACGTGAACTTGGAGAGATATAAAGAAGCAAAAAGAGAAACCGAAAAGGCAGTTAGTAAGGCTAAGGTAAAGGCATATGAGGAGCTATATAGGCGACACGATACTAAAGAAGGTGATAGAGAGATATTCAAGATTGCTAAAGTTAGAGATAGGTGGACCAAAGACTTAAACTAAGTTAATTCCATTAAGGATGTTGGAAGAGTTACTTCTACAATTTATTTAATGAAAGCAGTTATAGTGACATACAATTAGAACCGCTTACCACTTCTAGGGAAGAATTGAATTATATGTTCTATAGTAAAATCAGTAGGGCGAAAGTAAAAGTAGTACTGAAAAGGATGAAGAATGGGAAAGTAATTGGGCTAGATGATATCCCTATTGAGGTTTGGAGGTGGTTGGGAAAAGATTACATAAGTTGGTTGATAAAACGTTTTAATGTAATGCTAAAGAGCAAAAATATGCCTGATGCACAGGTGAAAAGTATCCTTATACTCACATACAAGAACAAAGAAGATATCCAGAATTGTATGAACTACCGCGGGATTAAATTAATGAGCCATAAGATGAAATTTCGGGAGAGAATTATTAAGAGAAGACTAAGAAGGATAACAAACGTTTCAAAGAATCAATTTGGTTTCATGCCTGAGAGATCAACTATAGAGGTTATCTTTCTCCTAAAAAGGTTAATGGAACAGTATAGAGAAGGTCAAAAAGATTTACACATGGTGTTCATTGATTTAAAGAAGGCTTATGACCGAGTTATTAGAGAGATTCCATGGAGAGTATTGAAAAAGAAAGGAATGTGTGTCGCATATATTGAGGCGATAAAGGACATATATGATAGAATGGTGACATCTATACAGACGACTAGTGGAGAGACTAAGGAATTTCCTATCACGATTGGTCTACGCCATTGCTCAGTGTTAAGCCCATACTTGTTTGTCCTAGTTATGGATGAGATTATAAGACATATTAAGGATGAGGTGCCATGGTGTATGCTATTTATAGATGGCATTGTTTTGGTAGATGAGATGAGAAAACGAGTGAATGCTAAATTAGAATTATGACGGGAAACATTAGAGACAAAAGGGGTTAGGCTAAGCCGATACAAAACGGAATATATGGAATGCAAGTTTAGCCAAAGTAGGACAACTTGTGGTATAGAAATAAGTTTGGGCACACATAAGATTTTAGAGAAAGAAAACTTTAGGTGCCTTGGATCTATGGTACAACAGGATGGAGGGATTGATACTGATGTAAGTCATAGGATTCAGGCTAAGTGGACCAAACAAACGAGTGTTCTGGGAGTCTTGTGTGATCAAAATCTCTCATTCAAGGTGAAAGGAAAGTACTATAAGGTAGCGATAAGACTAGTGTTATTATATGGATCAGAGTGTTGGGCAGTAAAGCATAATCATGTTCAGAATATGGCAGTTACGGAGATGAAAATGCGAAGATGAATGTGCGGGATCACAATGAGAGAGAGGATTAGGAACGAGGGGATTAGGGGTAAAGTAGAAATAGTACTAATTGAAAATAAAATGAGAGAAAATCGTTTAAGATGGTTCGCCTATGTTAGAAGGTGTCCAATGGAGGCACCGGTTAAAAGGTGTGAAAGCATGAAGATTGCTAGAAGTAAGAGGGGGAGGGGGAGGGGGAGGGGGAGAGGGAGAGGGAGAGGGAGACCTAAGAGAAACTATTAAACATAATATTGCCTCTATAGATTTAACGGAGGACATGACCCTAAACAAAATTAATTGGCGTCGTCAGATCTATATAGCCGACCCCAGGAAAAAGGCTTGATTTGGTTTGGTTTGATTTTGGTTTATTAATTTTGATAAATTATATTATTAAAATACATACTCTAGTAAATTGTTATTTTTGAGAAATAATTTTTATTTAACAAAACATTTTAATAAAACAAATCATTTTAGTAACTAATTATTATTTATTAAAAATAATTTTAATTTCAGAAAATAAATAATTTTAATGATAAATTAATATTTCAATAGTATTAATTTAGAAACATATTATACAAAGAGGTTTGCACCGATCTTCCGTTTGTTTAATTCTCCCCTCGTGTTTAAATATACAACTATTTGATCAATATTTAAGTTTGTTTTATGTTCACTATTTGATTGAATTTTCATAAACAAAAATATATATTGCTTTTATATAAATTTCTAAAACTCATTTGTTTTAACATATAATAATATTAGGAATTATCCGTATGTAAAAGTATGAAAATATAATTTGATCAATAATTTGCTCAAATAAACACAATGTGGCCTGTAAAATTTTAAGATTTATGCACATTAAAATTAAAATTTTAATTTAAATGCTTACTTTTTAAGAAATTTTTTAAAAAAAAATTAAAGTCTAAATATCACTTTTCTTTTTTAAATATAAAAAATTTTAGTTGATTTTGTTTAATAGATATCCATATAGTTTTAAAAAATGTGTAAAGTACAAATTCTTATCATATAGAATAACTTATTTAAAAATATTAATTAAAAGTTTTAAATAAAGTATTAAAAAATATATGAATAATGAGAAAGCATGGACCTAATTACTAGAGTGTGTACATCTATATCCTACCAAGAATTTTATGGAACCATGCCACTAGTCTTCCTTTCAATCTTAAGTTCTCTATTGGTTTGACTTAATTTTAAAGTTGTCGAGAACGTCACACACTTATAAATAGAGGTGCTTTGGCTTTCAGCAGAAGTTTTTCGCCGGTCTTCGCGGTTAAAAGAATAAGTTTATAGCTGTAATCCACCATTGGATGACAATACTAACAATTTAATCACACGTCCTAAAAGAAACGGCAAAATTGTGGAAAAGGGGACACCGTGTTTGAAAATAATTTAACTAGAAAAAGTCTTCGTCTTAAGTTTCAAAAATTTTCAAAAAACTTTAAAATATTTTAAAAGTTCCTCTTTCCAATTAAAATCTGCTAAATATCACTATTTTATACCAATTTTTTACCTTTTTGAACTTTTTTGGCACTCCGAATGCCGCAAAAAATAATGGCGTTATTTCACCAACCAATAAAAAACAAAAAAAACCACAAGTTACAAAAAATTTATATTTTCTTTTAATCAAATTTTGTCACATATCACATTTATATTAAATCTTTGTATTTTATTTTTCTTTTTAGTTAACTTTTTCCTAAGCAAACCCCCCAATGGTTAGGAGCATCTATCATTTTAAAATAAAGATAAGAAAAATACTGTTTTACTAAAATAATATATAATGGTGTAACTTCACAAAATATTACAAATCTCTTCAAAATTTAAAACTTTTACTCACATTATTAGACTGTAAATTTTATAAATTTATACTGATTTATACAACTCCAAACATCCAATAATTATTGTTTGAAAGTGATAGATTCAAAACTTTTTTTTTTCTTTTTAAAAAATATGTATGAATTATCTTCTCTCAACCAAAAATATCAAAAAATTTAATTTTTTTATTTCATTTTATTAGCCTACTATTTTTCTTCACTTTTCTTTTCTCTTCATAAACTCATATTCCAAATTTAACCTTAAGGCCCTGCTTGGATGAGGGCAAAACACTCCTCTAAATTTTATACCCGTGGGACCCCCTTTTGTCATGGTTTGGCAAACCATTTTTCCCCCTCTTCCTTTCCCCCCCTCTTGCTATTCCCCCATCCGTGGGCATCTCCTCGATAACTTTTTGGCAGCCTTGAGGCTAGCCAAAAATTATCCGGCTCTAGACCCCTGCTTTTTTACGTTTTTAACATTCGTTATCTCCTTGTAAATTTTTAAAAATGTGATATTTATAAATTTATTTTTATAAATTTAATTTTTTAAATAAATTTATAAAAAATTAAATTTTCAATAAATAAATAATATAACTTCAAATTGTTCAAAAATAATTAAATTGAGTTGGTTTTGTAATTTAATATTTAATTTAATGGGTAACAAAGTTTAGGATACCATAAGGGCAAAAGAATCATTTGATTACTTTTTCCATCATTCACCCTCTCTTATATATAAAATATCCAAACTAAGTTAAAAGTTATCTCCCACCATAAATATCACATCAATGTGGACCAACCCTCTAAGAATAATATCCCCTCTAAAATTTATTTGTTAAAATTTTAGTCCTATCTAATCCACCCCAAAGATTTGTTTGAAAAGAGGATTTGGCATGGTAATAGAAAATGAAAAGGACACGACAAAAAAATAAAGAGATAAAAGCAAATGTCGTTCTTCAATAAATTGATTTTTTAAATTAATTATTTTTATTTATTAAATTTTATATCTTTTTTCCTCAAATTTTTATTAAAACCAAACAAGTTTGAAATCCCCTTTTCTTTTATTTTCTCCGGCTCTCGCGATAAATTCTTGTGAAATATGGAAATATTGCGTAAGCGTAAGCGTAAGCGCAAGCGTTTGTAAGGAGGCCAGCTGGGACAACGGCTTGGGAGGCATCTTCTTTTTCTCTTTAGGCAATGTTCGGCGCGAGTAGAAAATTTTGGAGATAAATATTGTTATTCTAGTAATTATCAATAAGATAACAAGTTTATAATATTTATTTTTTAATTGGAGAGTAAATATTATTCAATAATAATTAAATTATATTTGAAATGAAAAAAAATTTAAAAGGATAAAACTTAATTATATTTGGAAAGAAGATAAAGTGATCAGAGGATAAAAATTAACATTTAACCTTAGTAAAATATTAAAATAAAATAAATCATCACAATGACTATTATTTTAAAATAATTGATTTTAATAAAATATATATTCTTAAAATATATATTTTTAAGTAAAAATATCAATTTAAAAAATAATTTTATCATAGATTATAGTAGTAATTAATTTTAATAATTAATTTTTATTTGTTAAAAATTATTTTTATTGTGGTAAAATAATTTAATAAAATAAATAATTTTAGTTTATCTAAATAAATTATTAGATTTTAATTATTACAATACATGGTCTAGTAAATTATTATTTTTGTGAAATCATTTTTAATTAACAAAACATTTAAATAAAATAAATCATTTTAGTAACTAGTTATTATTTATTAAAAATAATATTAATTTGAGAAGATAAATAAATTTTTCATAAATTAATATTTTAATAGTATTACTTTAGTAAAATAAAAAAAATTAATAATAAATTACTATTTATTAAATATTACTTTGATAAAATAATTTAATGGTTAATTAATTTTGTTCGTAAAATAAAATATTATTTTATAATATTTATTATAATTATTTATAGGAATAGTGAAAGTGAGAAGAGGTTATTCAAATTTAATTAAATAATTCAAAATAACCTTTTAAATTAACGAGTTTTTGTTTCTCGAATATTCAATTGATTAATTAACTCTTTATAATTAACTCTTTGTAACATACTTAATTTTTTTTTTTTTTGGGAACAAATAAGTTAGCATACATTGACGTTTTTTCAAATTTTTTTTGCAACCTTCCTAAGATAAATAGTTTTTTTTTTTTTTTTTTTTTTTGTGTGTGTGTGTGGGGGTTTTATAGGGTAACGAGTAAAAGATATACTTTTCAAATTACTTCACTTGACCCACCTCCTCCCTGATAACAATTTATCCTCGTACGGAGGTAATTTTTACACCTAGTGTAATTGTTAACTAATATAATGAAAAATAAAAATTATCCAAGTAAAATTTAACCTCCGTTACACCATTAATGATGGTGCCATTTGTATACTTTCAATTGCTGGTAAATTTACTCTTGCACTACTCTTGCTTTCATATAGCTGTCATATCCACTCCCACTGACTCTCTCTCAAGCTCAGCTCGTCTTCTATTAGTTTTTTTTTTTTTTTTTTAAGTAGCAGTTATATTTTTATTTAAAATATACTATGAGTTTTTTTTATGAGAAGAATAAGATTTTTTGAAATTTAATTAGTTTTTCTTTCAATCTTAATTAATTATTTAAATATAAAAATTTTGGGACGATAGTGAACTAATAGGAAAGTGTGTATTTATACTTGATTCAAAGAAATTATAAAATAAAAAATAGGATGGTAAATGTGCAGAGTGTCACATAAGATTTAGTAATAATATTTTGATTAATTTTATAAAATTGACTTAAAATAAAAATATTATTGTTAATTTAAAACATATGATCAATCTGACTAATTGAAATCTAAAATTATAATTTAAAAAAAATCACTCCCAAGACTAATTTTATTCAAAGATTTGTAAAATTAAAAAAGTAAAATGATGAATATATAGAGTGTTATATAGGATTTGTTAATAAATTTTTAATTGGTTTTATAAAAATAACTCATAAAAAATATTACGACTAATCATATATATGTACTATCTTAGTAAAACAAATATAGTTAATATATCATATTTAAATTTAAAATTATTTATAAAAATAATTACTCCCAAGCTTAATTATGATTTGATAGTTTTAAATTTTAAAAATACAAAAAGTTGTTATTAGAGAAATAACCTAATTATTATTTAAGCTTTTTTAATTTGTATTTTTTAATTTAATTCTATTTTTATTTTTATTTTTTAATTTAATTACTAAAATATTTGAAATATATAAATTTTATAACTACATTGAATTTATAAGTAAGTGGTCCTTTTTTTTGAAACTCATTAGTTTATTTATATGGAAATTTAAGCAATTGGATGCCTTTTTCAAATCCTAAGCAAGTGGGTCCCTTTTTGGAATCTTACATAATTCTAGTGCTTTCAAGGGTGAAAGAAAATGTGAAGTTATAGAGTTTTACCTATGTAAGACAAAGAAACCAAAGTTTTGTGAATGAGAAGATAGAAGGAAAGAAAAGGAAGAAATGAATTTAAAAAATAAACTAAAATTCTATAAGTAAAGAAAAGTGGAATGGATGGCTAAGAGGTATGCTAGATAAGATGAGGGTGAAGGAGAGTAAGAGAGAGAAACTATATTATTTTAGTATTATAGCATATATTAGGATCATCACTACTAAAAATAAATACATTAGCATATAGGAAAAACGGTCACAAAAAACTTTTAGCGACGCAGGAAGTTGAGTCACAAATACGATGTCCTTAATAATTATTAGCAACTGTTTTGTCGATCATTTAACCTATTGCAATCGTCAGAGTATTTATAAATTAAACCTTTAGTGACCGCTAGAGGTGGCTGTCGATGTTTCCCACCGTCTGGGGCCAACATTCCTGCCATGTGATACATAATCTATAATGACCGTCTTTAGAGGCCGTTGCTATTTTTTTTATTTTTAAAATAAATGGCCAAATTAATAGTGAACGCCTTAGATATTAGCATCCGCTCTTAGCGGTCGCAAATAAGTTATATATATATATTTTTAATTTTTTTTTGTTTTGAATTTATTTATATTAATTATTATTATTTATTGTGCTTTCACATTATTTATTTAATTTATCTTATTATATTATTTGTATTAGTTTATTAGTTTATATTATTTGTATTAATTATTAATTAATTTATTTAGTCTGTAAATTATTTATTCTTGGATCACAGCTTTAATTACATGCATGTATTGGAATTTTTCGTACACAAAAATACTAATAATATTGTAAGATAAAACAAAAAATTATATACATATATATATAGTAATAGTACGAAATTCATAACTATTGTAATTATTGGCAAAATTATGGAAAAATGGACCAAATCATACTGTATCGTTGTCTATATAAAGCTCTTGAAGGTGTAGCATTTCTGGCTCATCCAAATCGTAGCGTGTGAGAAATTTAGTTAAACATTAACAGTGGTGGTTCCATTTGTGTACTTTCAATTGATGATAAATTTGCTCTTGCAATTCTCTTGCTTTCATAAAACTGTTATGTGCACTTCCACTGACTCTCTCTCACTCTTAGGCTTAGCTCCTCTCCTGTGAAGTATTCACCATGCCATGCAGACGAGAGATATGCCCTTCTACAGTTCAAACAAACCTTTTCTATTGATGAATCTGCTTCTGCTGATCCTTCTGCTTATTACAAAGTTGAATCGTGGAAACTAGCTGAAGGAGAAGCAGCAATTGTTGCTCGTGGGACGGCGTGGAGTGCGATGAGTTCACTGGTCACGTGGTCGGGCTTGATCTCAGTAGCAGTTTCCTCTAGGTCTCAATCAATTCCAGCAGCAACCTCTTCAGCCTGCTTCACCTTCAAAGCCTTAATCTCGCTGACAATGATTTCACTCAATCTCATATCCCTTCAGAAATTGCCCACCTCTCGGCCCTCACAAGCCTTAACCTTTCAAATTCTCGATTTTCGGGCCAAATCCCTCCCTCAATCTCAAAATTGTCCAAATTGGTTTCCCTTGATTTGTCTTACAATCTTGATATTGATGGATCACCACTGTTGAGAGTCGAGAATTCCAGCTTCACTAGCATAGTTCGAAACTTGACCAACATCGAACAACTTCACCTTAGTCATATGAGTCTACATTCTCAAGTACCTCAAATATTGGTCAATTGAACTTCTTTGATATCTCTTGCTCTAAGAGATTGTGAGCTCTATGGTGAATTTCCCACGGGAATATTCCATTTACCAAAACTACAGCTTCTTAACTTATCATTTAATAACCATCTCGCTGGTCGTTTGCCTGGATTTAACCAAAGCACCCGTCTTGAGATTTTGACTCTTGCTTTCACGACTTTCTCTGGTATGTTACCAAATTCAGTCAAAAATCTTAATTTCTTAAGTGTGTTAGATTTTGAGGAATGCAACTTCTCAGGTTCTCTTCCAGCTTCCCTTAATAACTTGAGTAAACTCACTTTTATAGACCTTATTGATAATAAATTCGGGGGTGATATTCCTTCTTTAGAAAAACTATCACAATTAAGAGTTTTTTGGCTGTCTTTAAATGACTTTAATGTTGGGACTCTACCTAATTGGCTTGGGAAGTTAACTGAAGTCAATAGATTGTCCCTAGTTCAAATTAATTTGAACGGCTCAATCCTATCATCTCTTACCAATTTAGCACATCTTACTCACTTGCTCCTCTAGGGAAATCTCTTGACTGGCAAAATCCCACCCCGATTGATGAATCTAACTCAACTAATTATGCTAGGCCTTTCAAGCAATCAATTGCACGGTCCAATTCCAAGTACAGTATCTGGGCTAAAGAAGCTCACATATTTTGCTGTAAATTACAATAACCTTAGTGGTACAATGGAGATGGATATGTTTTTTAATCTCAAAAGCCTTGTTGTTCTTGAACTGAACTCTAACAAGTTGATAATTTTGATCAATACCACTCTTCCACAGTTTCAAATCTTGGGATTGAATGCATGCAATTTAGGGGGATTTCCAGATTTTCTGCATTCCCAACATGAACTTCAGGTGCTATTCCTCATGGATAACCAAATTCATGGCAAAATTCCTACATGGTTCTTGAACAAAACTCAAGAAACATTGGATACCCTAACCCTTGATCATAACTTCCTTACAGGCTTTGACTAAAGTTTTGAGATTCTTTCACAGGCCAATGTAGGCATCTTAAGCCTTGCCAATAACCTACTACAAGGACCACTCCAATCCCACCATAATCCACCCTTTATTATGATGTCTGGTACAACAGATTTAGCGGAGAAATTCCACTACCAATCTGTGGATTGATTTCACTTCAGATGCTTGATTTGTCTATTAACAACTTGAGTGGAATTATTCCTTCGTGCTTGAGCAACTTTAGTGATTATTTGTCAGTTTTGAATCTCAACGGCAACAAATTTCATGGTCCAGTTCCTCTGGCATACAATAGAGGAAACAAAATTGAAGATGATTGACTTTAGTCAAAATCAGTTGCAGGGAAATGTACCAAGATCACTAATAAGTTGCACGGAGATTCAGTTTCTTGATCTCTCCGATAATATGATTGAAGATGCCTTCCCCTTTTGGTTAGGTGCTCTTACAGAGTTGCAAGTTCTAATCTTGCGGTCCAACAAATTCTATGGTGCAATATCAGAACCAAGAACCAAATCAGAGTTTCCAAATTGCGCATCATTGACCTCTCTCACAATGATTTTGTAGGCCGTTTTTACCAGCAAAATACTTCAAAATTTGGAATACAATGAAAATTTTCAATTTAGCCCAAGTAAGATATTTGCAGGCAATTGTACATTTTAAACTGCAGAATAATTTTGGGGATGAAAGCTGTGCCTACTCAATGACCATTTCAAACAAAGGTGTGAAAAGAAAGTATGAGGTGATTGAGAATATCTTTACTGCAGTTGATCTCTCAAGAAACAAATTCGAATGGGAGATTCCAGAATCCATTGGAAGCCTCATGGCACTTCAACTCTTGAACCTATCCAACAATAAGCTTAGTGGTGGAATTCCATTGTCCTTGGGGAAGCTGACGAACCTTGAATCGTTGGACCTTTCTCAAAACAAGCTTTCAGGAGAGATTCCTCAGCAACTAGCCGAACTCAGATTCCTTGAAGTCTTTGATGTATCCCACAACAATCTCACAGGACGCATTCCAACTGGGAAGCAATTCGACACATTTGAGAATGATTCATATAGAGGGAATGTAGCATTATGCGGACCCCCTTTGTCGAGGAAATGTGAAACTTCGGAGGCTCAACCAAAATCGTCTGTTGATTCTGAAGGAAGAGAAGATTCAGCATTCCCAAGTACAGCAGTTGATTGGATTGTCGTAAGCTTGAGATACGGAAGAAGGATAATAATCGGGGTGGTGATTGGGCAGACCTTAACCACAAGGTATCATGAATGGTTCCTTGAGACCTTTGGAAGGAAGAAACAGAAAAGGCAAAGAAGGGAGAAGAGGATGGGACAAGGAAACAGAAGTTGATTAGCCAAATGTTTCCATTTAATGGGTATGGTGCTTAATTAGCTTTACTAGTGAATTTGTACGCAATATGCTTTTTCACTCTTTTTGTGAAGCCATGTAACTAGCTAGCTAGCTTGTACTGAGTGATTGTGTTTGGATTTAGGTTCCTTTGCTTGAATCTGTCGAGCCGTGAAACATTTCTATGTATGTGTTTTGTTTGGTGAAATAAATACAATAAATGCAATAAGTAAATTAGTATATGCTCGTTATGAAATACATTAAAAATTTTCAAAGCTACCGTTTCGGGTTAAAAAATTTCAAATTTCCTAGCAGATCTCACCATGAAATTAAAAATTTTGTACTAAAATTAAAATGAAATATTTAATTTTCAATCCATATAGTTGGGAATTAATTTTATTGGAAATTCCTTTGTTTTAATTTCCCTCTCTTAACTAAATTATTTTATTAATTTTGATTATCATTTTGGACACTGAACTGCAATCAAATTTCAATAGATTATACATATATGATATCTCGAATGTGAGACAATAAAGCTAATAAAATGAAACTGTTATTGAAAATTCATCACATGGGTAATCACTTGCAAAACCTAATATATCTTATACTAATATATTAAAACGTGAGGGAGTGAGAAAAGAACGACACTTGACGGTTTGCCTTTTTTTTTTTTTTTTTCCATTTATTTATTTTATTTTTATTTATTTTTTGGGTCTTTGTTTTTGTTTTGTTTTATGTGAGCTAGGGAGTGAGGAGAGTCTTAGAATATTTTATATTAAATTATAAGATATTCTTGATATATATTACTTATGTTAGAATATTTAATATGTTAGTTTTTAATAAATAGTTAGATTTATTTTGGTATGTAGATCATTACCATACATACTGATCATTGTATGTCTATTTAAAGATCTCTTCTTAAGTTTTATAAAATATATGACAAGATGTTAAATTTATATTTTTTCACCACTTCTATTTTTGTTATTTATTTTTTAACATGATATCAAAAATATTAGTTGTTTTGGATTTCTATGGTATAGCATCATTCTACTCTATTATTTTTTATCACCATAATATATACAGAGAATTCTTTCATTTTTTATTCAACATGGTATTAGAAATTTCTTCATTTTTTAATGATGTTTTTCATTTTAGAATTTTGCTTTGTTATAATACCACCACAAGTACTGCAAAATTCTTTTATTTCCCATTTTGAATCATATCAAAAACTTTTTGCATTTTTTTTTCTTTCCTCGTATTTTTTTTCAGAGTCTTGCTTTACCATAGCACCACCACAATTACTACAAAAGTCTTTTTTTGTCGCACTTTAAATCTCGTCCTAGGTTTTTTTTTTTTTTTTTACCCTTCTTATTTCGATTCTGACACTTATTTCTTTTTATTTTATTGTCTCAGTATATTTTATTTATTTATTTAGGACAACCTCTCATTATTATATCATTCATCCTATTAACGGTACTATTTGTGATGGAATTAAATATAATACACCAAATGTTAGTCTTTCTTATTGATTGTAAACTTTGGAAAGTAAAGTGCTGCTGTTTTTCCTTCGACGTTTTGTCGTTTTGTCTTTCTTGTTTCACGTTTATATACCATATATTCTGTTTGGTTATTTTTCAATATCTAATCTAAAAAATAATCATAACAGTGACAACGAAATTTCTTTAGGAATTCATCAGTCAAAACTTTATCTCAACCAGCAGCCTTCTTTCAATTCGTGTGCTCCTCGATTGAATTGACAGGTCAATTTGAGGCTTTTACCACCTTGAGTTAAGGGGATGTTGCAATATTTTGTGTTAGGTTATGAGATATTCTTCATATAAATTGTATATGTTAAAATATTTTATATCTTAGTTTATAATAAGTAGTTAGGTTTATTTTGGTATATGGATCATTACCATAAATACCCATCATTGTATGCTTATTTAAAAATCTCTTCTTAATTTTTAAAATATATACGACAATATATAGAATTTATGTTTTCTCACCAATGCTATTTCTTACCCCTTATTTTTTTAACAGAGATAATGATATGTGGTGTGTTAGCTTCTTCCTTTTTTTTTTTTTTTTTCTCTTTCTTTCTTTTTGTTTTTGTTTTTGTTTCGCTTTGTTTTGTTTTGTCTTGTTTTTTTTTTGTTTTTTTGTTTTTTTTTTTTTTTGCGATTTTTGTTTTTATTTTGGCTTGTATTTTTTTACTTATTGATAGAAATTTTTTTGTATTATTTTACATTTTTTCATTTACTTATTCATTATTCATCATAAAATGGAATATATTATAAAAATTCGTAACAAAATATGAACATTTTGCTAATTTGTAGTAATATATATTAATGTGAGAGATATTTGTATGAAAATGACACGTTTTATCATAAGTTGGCACATGTTTTTTGATTTTTTTTTTAATTGAATAATTTTTACTCTTACAATTATATTTATTTTTAGTTGATTGCTTCATAATCCATCTGCAAACTTTAAAATACCTTCACATGTTTACTCCACAATTTACTCTGAAATTATACATAATTGTTGTCTAATATGGATTTTCTATTATATTTCAAATAAGGATGGTTAAATTCAAGATCAAACTTTTTTCATATAACGTTTTATATATTTAGTATTAGTACTTGGGAAAATCTTAAAATAGTTAATTGATAATTATTAGGCAGTGCTGGTTTGTGAATTTCCAATGAAGTGATAATTATGAATGACTCTCCATTTTTCAAAAAACTATTACGACTATACTGCGATCCAAACATATATAAAGTGATTTTATTTATATCTTAATGCTTAAATTATGAATGCTGTTATTCCATTTGATCATCATCTTCTTTTATTTATCCATAGGAAAAGAACATAAATCATGATTTGATCCATACTTTTGTAAATCTATGAATTTTTAAAATCATCCTTCATTCATCAAGACTTGTCCATGGACTCTCAAGTTCTCGAAAAATTATTTTAATCGAAAAATAATTTCTACTACCACTCAAACATAAGTAAAATGATGTTATATATACCTTAATGTTAAAATTATCAATGAGATAATTTCTCCTACTTCTGATTTCTCTATAGAAAAATAAGATAAAGAACGACTGCTTCATACTCTTACAAATTTATGATTTTTAAAATCACTTAACATTCATCAATGCATGCTAATGGACTCTGGTAACAATTTAGTTAATTTTAAAATGAAATTTAGTGATGAGAATGAAATAATAAAATGAAAATCCATAAATCATACGAGCACTACAAGAAAATTAATGTACACCAATATTTATTTGGTGACATTTATTTAAAGGATCAGTAAAAGTTTCTATTTATAATATTTGTATAAGAGCGTTGTAAAGTATTTGATCGAAGGGTTTTAAAATTTATGACATTTATATATAAATGTCATTATTTTTATGACATTTTATTAAATCTCATTTTTTTTACTTTCAAAAAATATATTTTCTAAAAGTTCATTTTTTTCACTTTAAAAAAATATTTTTTTTTCGCTTTAAAGGAATAGTTTTTCTGAATGCCCCTTTTATCACTTAAAAAAATATTTTCTCTGTATGTCACTTTTTAATTTAAAAATATATTTTTTTTGAGTGTTTTTTTTTTCACTTTAAAAAATATTTTTTTGAATGTCCTTGTTCACTTTAAAAATATCTTTTCTGAATGTTCCTTTTTTGTTTTAGAAATATTGTTGGGGCAGCGTGAATTAAGATGATAGGATTACCTTTTACTTGGGGCAGTGTGAATTAAGATTGCAGGTTGAATTGTTAGTATCGTCGTCCAATGACAATCCACGAATGTTGTTGCCACTACAAACTTAGAAGACTCGCAAAAGGCATTCCGCAAAATGGAAAAAGCACTTGCATAAGCTGTATGTTAGGGTCCTAATTTATACAATACAAAAACAATGTAATTTATCTCTCCTACTCTCTTTCATTCTCATCTTATCCGGCATGCTTCTTCGCTATCCATTTCATTTTTCCTTTTCTTACAAAATTTTAAATTATTTTTTAAATTCGTTTCTTTTTTTTCTACTTTTTTATTTACAAAATTTTGGTTTCTTTGTCTCACATAAGTAAAATCTACAACTTTGTTTTTTCTATTGCCCTTAACAGCAGTAGAATTATGTAAGATTCTAAAAAGAGACCCACTTGTTTAGGATTCGAAGAGGAATCCGCTTTCTTATATTTCCATATAAATAAACAAATAGGTTCCCAAAAAAAGGACCACTTTCTTATAAATTTAATATAGTTATAAAATTTATATATTTCAAATATTTTGGTAATTAAATTAAAAGATACAAATAAAAATAAAATTAAATTAAAAAAATACAAATTAAAAAAGGTTAAACAATAATTAGGTTATTTCTCTCATAACAATTTTTTGTATTTTTATAATTTAAAATTACCAAACAATAATTAAACTCGCTAGCTGTTATCTTTTTAAATAATTTTAAATTTAAATTAGTCATTTTAATTATATTTGTTTTATTTTATAAAGTACATATATATGGTTAGTAATAATATTTTTTTATGATTTATTTTTATAAAATCAATTAAAAATTTATTAAGGAATCCTATGTAACACTCTATATATTCATCATTCTACTTTTTTTAATTTTACAAATCTTTGAATAAAATTAGTTTTGGGAGTGATTTTTTTCTAAATTCTAATTTTAAATTTAAATTAGTCAGGTTAACTAAAATTTTAAATTAGCAATAATATTTGTAATTTAAATCATTTTTATAAAATTAATCAAAAAGTTATTACTAAACCTTATGTGGCATTTTCCATATTCATCATCCTATTTTTTCTATTTTATAATTTCTTTGAATTAAATATAAATACACACTTTCCTATTGGTTCACTATCTCCCCAAATTTACATATTTAAATAATTAATAATGATTTAAAGAGAAACTAATTAAATTTCAAAAAATCTCATTCTTCTCAAAAAAAAAAACAACACTTAGTATATTTTAAATAAAACATAACAGCTATTTTTAGAAAAACTAATAGGAGAGGAGCTGAGCTTGAGAGAGAGTCAGTGGAAGTGGATGTAGCAGCTATATGAAAGCAAGAGTAGTACAAGAATAAATTTATCATCAATTGAAAGTACACAAATGGCACCACCATCGTTAATGTTTAACCAAATTTCTCACATACTATGATTTAGATGAGCCAGAAATGTTATACATTCGGGATCTTTATAATGTCTTTTTGGGGGGTTGTATAATGGAGGTTAAATTTTACTGGGATAACTTTTATTCTTCGTTACATTAGTTTAAAAAAATATATATAATAATTACACTCGGTGTAAAGATTACTCCCATACGAGAACAAATTATTATCAAGGAGGGGTGGGTCACGAGAAGTAATACGAGAAGTATATCATTTACTCATTACCCTAATAAAACCTACAAAAAAAAAAAACTATTTATCCCCAGTAGATTGTGAAATTTTTTTGAAAAAACATTAACACATGCTAACTTATTTGTCCCACCCCCCCAAAATGAACATGTTATAAAGAGTTAATTAATTAGTTGAATATTCAAGAAACAAAAACTTGTTAACTTAAAAGGTTATTTTGAATTATTTAATTAAATTTGCTCTTCTCGCTTTTAACAGATAATAATGAATCAGGAGACTGCACCACTCCTATAAATAATTATAATAAATATTATAAAATAATTCTTTATTTAACCAAACTAAATTAATTAATCACTAAATTACTTTATCGAAATAATATTTAATAAATAATACTTTATTGTTAAAATAATTTTTTTATTTTACTAAATTAATACTATTAAAATATTAATTTATAACGAAAAATATGTATCTTCTCAAATTAAAATTATTTTTAATAAATAATAATTATTTACTAAAATGATTTATTTTATTTAAATGTTTTGTAAAATAAAAATTATTTCTCAAAAATAATAATTTACTAGATTGTGTATTTTAATAATTAAAAATTAATAATTTATTTAGATAAACTAAAGTTATTTATTTTATTGAATTATTTTATCAAAATAAAAATAAATTTTAGCAAATTAAAATTCATTATTAAAATTAATTACGACTAAAAATATAAGGTAAAATCTTTTTTTACAGTTGATTTTTTATTTAAAACTTCCAGGTTAATTAGGGTATGTTTCTGTTTTGAAATAATTACTACTTTTCAATTTTTTTTTTAAATGACTAAATTTATCATCTTATATTTTAAATTTATTTTAAATCATAAAAGATAAACATATCAAATTAACAAAGAGTTAAAAAAATAATTATTAAAAAATTAAACCTGTTTTCTCTTTTCTAATACAAAAAAACTTAAACCTTTTTTTCTCTTGTCAAACTAAATATAAGTCCAGAATTCAGATGAGAACCGGGACCATTTGACTCCCCTGCAGGCAGCAATACATTGATGTCAGAAAAGTCTTGAGAAAATATAGATATAGTAAGGCAAATTATTTAAGAAAATATTGACGTCAGAACAATTAATATTAATATTAAATTATTGTACAATCATTAATGTTAATATTAAATTATGGCATAAATGATTGGTGTAATAAATGCTATATTCAAATTAATTGTTAAAACATTATGATTTTTCGTTATTCATTTATCTCTTGAGTTCACCAACAAGACAATCCCCTTCCTAATGCATAAAAATTATTAATACCCCTTTAATTTTCAAAAGTTTATAACAAGTTAACACTACAGTAAAATTTAAATTTTGGTTTCTATCTTGAGGCTGGACTATACCATGCTCCATTATAAAGTTATTTATTCGATCAATTAAAGAACTATAATTATTCTTTCCCTTTTCATTATTATTCTCAAGAATTAATTTTTCTTAGATTATACACATCGACGTCACTCCACCTATATATACACACTAGAGTTGACTTGTGTGATACTCAGGCAACACAAAATTTTTTAAATTATTAACACAAGTGTATATATACCAAGTTAAGCAATAAGAAAGAGATGAAAGTATATCTTAGTTTTAATAAAATAAAAAATAAAACAAAAAAGTTACAAATTATTCACTAATATACAAGTTATAATATATATATATATATATGCAATAATATACCTGTAAATCTAGAGAAGAAATTAAAGAAACTTACACAGAAGAGAGGAATCTAAAAGTTTCAGGTGATAAGTAGGTGTGTGTAGAGAGAGAAAAGAAATTGGAGAAGAAACCCAAAAATTTTCCATGATGGTGGGATTATTGTGGAGAGAGAGGAAGAAAGAAATTTTGATAAGAAAATGGCTTTTGAGTTTTATGCTTTTATTTTTACTTTTTCCTAACCCTTCCTTAATGAAAATGTTATTATAATTCATTTCAGGTGATTTGTAGAGTACTATGGAGAAAGAGAGGAATTTTGATAAGAAAATGGATCTTGAGGTTTTTTTTTCTAACCCTCATTTAATAAAGTAAGCTTTTATCATAATTCATTTTAGGTGATTGGTGAGAGTACTATTTAGAGAGAGAGAGAGAGAGAAAGAGAGAGAGAGAGAGAGGAGTTTTCCAAAAAAAAAATGACTTTTGAATTTCATATTTTTAATTTTTTTAACCACTTTTTTTAATGAACTTTTATTATAATTTGATGATGGGCGGGAGTATTGTAGAGAGGAATGACTCTTGAGTTTTATATTTTTATTTTTATTTATTTTTTCTAACCCTCCTTTAATAAAACTTTTATTATAATTCATTTTAGGTAGAGAGAGAATAAGAGAATTTGTTTTAAAAATAAAACTAAAATTCTGTAAAAAAAAAAAAAAATGAAAAGGGGAATGGAAAGCAAAAACTATACTATGTAGGATGAGGGTGAAGGAGAGGAGGAGAGAGAAATATACGATTTTAGTATTATAGTATAGATATGTGTGTATATTTTATTTATTTGTTTATTGATGTAACAAATTAATATCATTTCTCGTTATATATATTCACTATCACGACAACCCTAAACCAATGAGACAATCGCCTAGGGTTCCACAAAAAGATAAGACTCCGAATTTTCAAAAAATTCTTAATAATAAAAATATTAATTAATATTTGAAATCAATTAAAATTTAATATATATAAAACTTCTTACACTTTCTCCAATTCTCAAGTAATAGACTTCTTGCTTTTATAAAATGTCACCACAAAACTTATCCTTCAGCTCAAAAATTAAATAGTATTTATTTAAAACACAATAATATATTAATTGTTTTATATTTATGTTATAATATATTTTTATTCTAAAAATTGCATTACAATTTATTTAACGTTGAGTAGAAACATTTCTATATCAGTAATTACGTTTTGAACTATGTTCCACAATACAATATTTATATTTCAGTTATTACACCACTCGATTTAATGAATTTAAAATTTATTTATGACACTTTGTTGATTTATTGGTATATTAGAAATAATGAATTAGTATATTTCTCATACGGGATTATAGTTGTATATGAAAAATCTCTCTTCCAAGTAGCACTATATTTTGTTGTTAATGAACAAGCTTAGGCTTGGTTTGTCAAAAATTCAAACTTAGCTAGACTTGTTTAATTATAGACGGGTGCAAACGTGAACACAAAATTTAAGATTTTTTATTAAATGAATAAGTTTGGACAAAGTAAAATTTAACTCAGTTGACTTGCACCCTAGTCTTATCAAGTTTAGAATTAATTAAGTGTTTTTATTTTTTTATCTAAGAAAGCAAGACCAGTGGCATTGGACTCCAATGGGGACATGCATAGCCCAATCATGGCTGAAAAGTCTTGACAATATATATATATATATATATATGTATTTTAAAACTATAAATTTTAATATCATGCAATGTCTGCAGTAGTTTTGTAATATTTTAAGGGTAAGTTACACTGGATTTGAGATTTAAGGGTAAGTTACATTAGATTTGAGGGAATTGACATCGCTTGGTGATATCTTTGGTATAATAGAGTTGGGACCATTGAATTAAAGCTCAACTGTCTAAACACATTATGCTACAAAAGGCTTCAAAACACAAGCACTTCTTGATGTACGGAAAAGTTGACTAACCTATGAAGACCCAACACTAATCCATCTTACTCGTTTTGGTTACCAAAACTGCTGCTACATTTCTTAATTTCCTAATTAAAAAAAAAAAGATAAAAGGACAACACCTACCTAAAAAAATAAATAAATAAACGAAAAAAAATAAAATAAAATAAAAAAGGACCAATTTAATAAAAGACAAAATCCTATTTGTAGAGTGGTAATGACCAGGTACCATAGTTCTTACAAAATTATTGAATTCAGTAATGCATTCTATATATGTGGATGAGTCAAAAGCGACTATAAAACACTACTGGAGGGGGGTTTTCTCGGCCACCTCAGGTGGTTTTCTCAAGCCTTGAGGCGGTCGTCTAAAGTTTTGCCGACCACTTTTCAACCACTTCAAGGCGGTCGTCAAAACTTGGGTCGAGAAAAGTAATGGACAACCAATTTTGGCGGTCCTCCAATTTGTCGACCTCCCTTATTTTTCCTGAGTGACTCAAGGTAGTCATCTACTCTATATGGTGACCGCTTAAAGGTAGTCGCCAAAAGCCTTTCTGATTTATCCGACCGCTTCTTTTCCCCTTTTTAGTAAAAAAAAAAGAACAATTTAATTTCTTTATAATCTATATATTTATACAACAAAACCTATAAATTTATGATACCTTTACATTCAAATATATCACAACATAATGAAATGTACCGAAAATATTGAACTCAATAATAAAAAATTATACTAATAAACATCGGTTTGCTAATTTTTACATTCTCTTTAATTGTACAAAATATAGAAACAAAAACAAAAGGTCTTCAAGCGATGGCCATAGTCAAAACCACAGGCAAACTCATCACACCTGAAAGATATACAAAATTAGTTACTAAGAAACACTGATATAATAATAATGATGAATTTTAAATTAAAATCATATACAAAATTAGCAATTAGAACTTTAAGTTTAATGTTTCACTTCTAAACTTTCTGGGGTCATGCTGAGGGATCTGTGGCTCAGATTGGGTCTCAGTTCGTTCTTGCAGGTCCTAAGTGGCGCTGGCTCGCTCCCCGTAAAGGTAAATTAAAGTTTGGATGCCATTTGCTCGATTTGAACACTCAATACCCAAGCTTTAGGTTGCGACTTCATGTTTTACTTCTAAATTTCCCCAGGTCATTCCAAACAATCCGTTGCTCAGATTGGGGTCTGATTTATCACCGAAAATGTTCTAAATAGCGCTAGCTCGCTCCCTATAAAGTTAAATTAAATTTTGGTCACCCTTTGTTGGATTTGAGCACTCAACGCCCAAGTTTTCACTTCTAAATTTCTTGGCACCATTTCGGGAGACTCGTGGCTCAAATTGGGGCCCGGTTCATTCCTACAAGTCCTAAATGATGCTGGCTTGCTCCTCGTAAAGTTAAATTAAAGTTCGGATGCTGTTTGCTCGATTTGAGCACTCAATACTCAGGTTCTAGTTTCTAAGCTTCACTTTCACTTCTAAACTTCCAGTGACCATTTCGAGTAACCCGTGGCTCAAATTGGGTCCCGGTTCATTTCTATAAGTCCTAAATGATACTGGCTCACTCCTTATAAAGCTAAATTAAAGTTCAAATGCCATTTGCTCTATTTGAGCACTCGTCGCCCAAGTTCTAGGTTCTAAGCTTCACATTTCACTTCTAACCATTTGTCAATTAAGCTCGCTTGTTGTCTCTTCGACCTAGAGGCTAGCGTGGCCTGATTCGATCATCAGCATCCTGTATTTTAAATTCTGGAATTTTAGGGGAATATAATCTAATAGGACTTAAAACTTATAGAGTTATTGGTAAATATCTTACTTGAGTGGGTGGTTGACACTCGTGAAAACTTCGCTCGTAACTTGTCGCGCATATGGTCCATACACTAAACCATCTCAGCGAGGAACTCATCAAGGATCTTAACACAGACCTCAGCTCGGACCTCTTCTCAGAGCGAGACACGCACCTCAGCCCGTATCTCTGCTTGTATCTTAGCATAACCTCAGCCCGCAGTTGATCTCACAAGTTCACCTGGAAGATGTCCAGGTGAGCGGTGATGAGGGCCTCGATCTCCTTGTCTGTGCACCTCTGGACAGTAGCAAATGAGGCAATTGCGGCGGCCCATCGAACCACGAACCGAGGGATGCCACTGCCCACATCGTGCATGTAGCTGTGGCCATCCTGTCCTATTATATCGACAAATATGGCATCACGCTTGTTCGCCGAGTCTTGCTTAGCCTTCAGGAGCTCAACTATCCATGCCTGGACCTACTCTATGATGGCACGGATGTCGGGGTGTTGAGTATTACGTATTTTCTCGATTACTTGAACTCAATAATCAGGATACCTTCCGCCTACATCTGCATAGAAAGCAAACGAAATAGTTACGAAAAAAGCAACAAATGCTAATAACGAAAAGTAAATAATACGAATAATGTAATTTAGGAAAGTTAAATTTAACCATATACCTCATGCGTATGTCCTGTATATAGCTTCCGCCAGTCATGGGCAATGGGCCAAGGTTGGCCCGATTCACTAAGTTCATTACTGACTCAGCTTATGTTTCTTAATCTTTCCAGATGAGTAATAAATCAAAATAATCTTTCATTCACATATAGTAAAGTTAGAAGTTGTAACTATGTTATACATATGATTCATCACTGGACCAGTAAGAGACGAGATCTGACCACTGTTCCGGAACCACGTAAAGGGGCCACTGCTGAAGGATGTCCGGAACTTCCTTGAATGGTGTGAAATGCTTTTTCTTGACTGCACTCTTGTGCTCCTTCCACATCTTTTCGGCATTTAGCCATATAGACAGGCCGGTACTTTAGAGGACAATCAACCACATTATCCTATTTGAGTTATGAAAGATATATTAGCAAACATATTGCACAAAATGCTATACTAAACTAAAATGTGTTATGTTTGCTTACCATAACTTGTCGCTAAATACGGTCCAACGTCTCTATGGGCACGGTCGCCCAATCCATGAGAAAAATGGGGATAAGACGGCTATTACGAACCATCACACCCAATTGCCTAGTCAAGCTACTGCTCGAATTCTCTACTAGGTAGTGGTAGCTACTGAACTCAACGTAAAGAGGCTATCTCTACCCCAACCCAGTATAAGGCTAGTAAGACCTCTCGTAGCACGAAAAGCTGCTGTGGTACTCGTAGATCCTATAATCATTTTTCATAACTCTAGAGTTAATAATGTAAATAATTGAAATTTCGTACATTATAAATTGGTTCAGCTCTGTGTATGTCTAGAAGATATATACCTGAGGCAGACATCGTGCTAGTTTAGGGTGTGGGTGTCTGGCAGGCAAAGGTATCCCCACTCGATGGGGCTGCAATGGGTAATACCGAGGACTGACAAGATGTCAATGCAGTACTACGCCCGTGGCTAATGGGGGTAAAAGGGTCAAATGGAGCCAGTAGGGGAAAAGGGAGATAGGGTACAGTGGTTACAGGGAGAGAATCTCGTAAAAGTAAGAAGGAAGAATGAAATGGGGACATGAAAGGCATCAGTCCTAGCAGTGGGGGAGGGCTGTGTCGATAATGGGGAATGGTAAGGCTCTGACTGGTGGCTACAGTGGGACACAATGGCTCTGGGGTCTGCGGGATGGGTGTGGAGATATATATATATATAGTAGAGGGTTGAGTGGGCTTAGGGGCCTGTATAGGATCGGAATCTATTTGAGCTTAGGTATTGTTGGGGGGCTGAGTTGCGTCTAGATCAATACGAGGCTCGTCATCCCCTACTACTATAGTTGCAGCATGTGAACGGGTCAGCTGTAGCTGGTCCCCTATAGTAAGTTGACGGTCTCTTTTCTTACCACGCACCATCCACTAATACCTACATGTAGAAATATGCATTAGCGTAAAAATAATTTTTAATGTATATATATTGACATATATGCTAGCAAGTTATCCTAGGAATTCAAAAGTGAATGTACTACTATACCGAAGTATATCACGCAACTTGGAATTCCACTGTATCTCATTCAACCGTCTCCCTAACTTGGCATGATGGTGTCACTTAGTTCTGATAGTGGTACCCCTCTACCTTTTGGGAGTCGCTATCAATCTCCAATACCTATCTTCTTAACATTTTCATTATAACGTGCCAATTTGGATCTACGGGGTCCATAATGAAATAAACTTGTTCAGCCTGGGATGCTAGAATATATGGTTTATCACTGATCCTGTTATACTTGTACATGAGGTTGTTAAAGTTGACCAACGTGTATTGATAGTCACTTAATTTCAAAAAATGTCTGTGATCTACCCAATCACACTTGAATAATAACGCTTTAAGTTTGTTATGGTCTCTAACTTCAATAACATCTGTTAGCAACCTATAATAAAAGACGGTTCCCATACGAGGATTGATGTCCTTCTAACTTGAGAAACTGAGCGTATCAGCCTTTAGGCTACGCCATAGTTCTGAGTGGCCCGTCTATTGTCCAACACTTTGGTATGGAACCAAAACCTATTGGCATTACACGATGTGTAGCACCTGCACCTGTAAACGATTTGTTTGCCAGTGATTGGATTTCATCAAATAAATTATGTTCTACTGTGCATGTGATTTGCACCTGATTGAATGTTTAAACGAGTTAAGATGAAAATAACTATAACAAATTTAAGAGACTACTATGGAATATTATGGACTTATGGCTTACATGGTCATTGAACCATATGTGAAAGGAGTTAAAGTGTTTAGTGTATATCACGTTGTCAACCGCTTGAGGCAAATTCTATCTTAGCTCGGTTAGGTGTTTCCTGTTAAGATAAATTTGAGAAACCAATGAGGAAGGTTGATATACAACAACTAGTTAAAACAGATTCATTTTAGTAATCAGTTAGTTGCCACTTATTGGATAAACGGTTGAACCAATACTGTGTTGAACAAGACATATCGGTGAGCTTGCACCCACAATTTGTTAGTTAGATTAAAAGATTTTCCATCCTCAACTAGACTCCCTGAATTCGATGGGACGGGTCATTTTCTTTTCGACATATATGGCACAGAAATTGGTATACTCTTCCATCAAGCACTCTCTTGCCATAGACGTTTCTGAATGAGCTCTATTGTGAACATACTGTTTCAAAGTCTTGAGATACCGTTCAATCAAGTACATTCAGCGAAATTGAACATGACCCCCAGCATTGCTTCTTCTACCAAGTGTAATCTTAAGTGTACCATCACATCAAAAACGGTGGGTGGGAATATTTTCTCGAGGTGACCACACCTAAAAACATGTCACTAAAGGGTCGTTCCTCCTATCCCATTCAAGAATGCACGATCCAACTCCTACTCAACACCTCTAATGCCTATTCTAATGTTAGATGAAATTTTGGCAGTATCTCCACATAGTTCTCCAAGTCCATGACACAAAAACAGTATTTCCTTCATTTGTGTAAGTACTTAGAAAACAATAGGAGTCACTACGCAAAACCTCGGCCAACATAGAAGTAGCATGAGTATAGTTGAGTATAAGATGAAGTATTGCATTCCCAACTATCCAAACTAGACATTTCAAGAATCGCATATATCGGTTTGTTCATCATAATCACAACAATGAATTAGGTGTTGAAAGAACCAACTCATCGCATTAACGATGACCAAATCAACTGTTGTGAGATGATTCTCGAACAGGTCTAAGTTTATTTTTCAGTATGAATATATGAGCTTCGTAGATATTTATTTGAATTGTTACACATTTATTGATATTTCTAGGAATGTATTTATAAAGATTTTGTGACTAGACTCGCAATTTAAGGTTTGTAGACATTCTTTAAAGCCAATCAGATTGTATAGAGATTTATGAAGATCGACTTTTGTAGAGATTTCACCATGTTACCCCTAATTGAATTTTATCCCCAAATTTATTAAAGTAAATTTCACTTTGAATTAAATGTGACCCTTAAAGAATTGCAATCCTAATTGAATGTTTTTGTTGATTAAATTAGTTTAATTCATTAACATTAGATTTTAATGCATTTTAACCATGTTTAATAGATTTTGACCCCCGTTTCTTTTGTTTTCCATATGAATTTACATTAGGGAGCTTAAGGATTTTAATATTATGGATATATTATTTGGGCACATCTACTTTAAATTCATAGATTACTTTTAGATTTTTATATGAATTTTATATATAAAGTAATAAATTACCACCTAAGTTTAGCAAAGATATCTTACTTTATTTAAGTCAATAAATCTAGCCTAATTTTAATTTATTTCAATCAATTATAACTTTTAATAAATCATAGGAACTATCGCATCCATAATTTAACTACACAA
>QLOD02000001.1:39015866-39026600 GCA_003260245.2 Sideroxylon spinosum
TGTGATGTGGTGCACAAGCAATGCTTGCAATCATTCTTAACAAAATTCAAATAAGCATGTACAAACTTACTTTGAATCTCAGAATGAGAGAAGAGGAAGGGAGGAGTTTTCTTGTTTGAAATAAATTTTGCCATATTCTCCTTCGGAATCTCATTTTTTTTCAACATCGCTGCCATGAAAAATGATTGTGTAGATAACACAGAGACACTCCATTCCTAAAATATTTTCTACTCATAAAATTAATGTGGCTTTGGGTATTCAAACTGATGCCTTATGTTATTAAATGGGTGGACCAGTAGAGAAGACACTCTCCTATGTGGAATTTAGGAAAGGGCAATGCACACAGTCGTCCCCCAGGTAATTAGGAGACTTCAGAATATTGAACTCATGACCTTCTGGGTCACAAAGGAGCTCGCATCAAGATTCATCCTCTCATATTTGATATTATTCTGCGATTTATTTATAGTTTGATTTGGGACAATAATTCAAGGACATTTTGTATGAAAGTGGACTATTATTAGTGATGGAGTGAGTACTGCATAAAATAATATTTAGCATATTGAAGTTAAATGACCTGTAGGACCCAAGCTGTAACACAACCAGTTTAACCAGTTCACAAACAACCAGTTGTGAAAAAGGGATAGAAGAAGGAAAAGAAATTGTAATAAACAAAAAATCAGCAACAATGTTTACAAACCCTCAGAGAGAAGAGGAAATTTACAAGAAGAGAAATCGAAAGGAAGCAAATTGTGATGGAAACCCTCAGGTTATCCTCAGCTCAGCAGAGAAAAAGGGATGGGATGGGATGGCGTCTCAGACCTTCTCAACCCAGCTGCAACACGTGCCCATCATCAACGGCTCAGATCAAATGAGAGGAAGAAAGTGGGGGTAGGTGGGAATAATGATGCAAGCTGTCCGGAGAAGCAGGTGAGCTGTCTGGGAGGATTTTACTCATATGGATCGGCAATCGGGTCGTCGGATCCAGCAAATGGAGCACGGGTTGAAGCTAGAGAGTGGCCCAAGTCCATCCCTCTCTTAATGAATATGGGTTAATTCATCATTGGGTCCAATGGGAGGCATAAGTAAACCTGTAATAAACAGATTAGAGCCAATTCTGTTAGTAGTTAAACAGTTTGTAACAGTAGGAGTATAGTTGGTTAACCACAGTTAGTGATTAATCATAGTCAATTGTCTGTTATACTTTCTACCATAAAAAGCCATGCAATGAAGGAAATAATCAGAAAAGATTAATTGTCATTTCCTTTCTTGTCATTTCCTTTCTTGCCATTGCCACCATAGGTAAAGGCAAGGCCAAAAAAGGCTCACAACTGCTCCACAAGCACTTTACAATGATCGTCCAAAACTAAAGAGAAAAAAGAAAAAAAGAAAAAAAGAAAAAAAGGGACGGCAAACAAAATTACACCTAATTGGTATTTTGAACTGTGCTTATCTTATCTATTGGTTCTTGAAGTTTAAATTGAAGAAAACGATGTGAAGATGGCATGTGGATTTTGTTTTTAGAGGTTTTTTATTTCATTGGAATTTTGGTCCATCGTTTTAGATTATTTATTTTTATTCATCATAACATCTCATTTATCAAAAAAGTAATATCTGTCTAAAGTTTCATTCCTCTTGTCCTTGTAGGCTTACAAGAGGGTTGGGGGCATGATTCACAGTGCAGATACAGGTCGGGGTGTAATTGGTGTTATAGATGTGACTAATCTAATGGTATATTTCTATTGCAAGCTATTAGCTGGTCACTTCATAGTTTTCTTTTGGCTTTTTCCCCATTCATGTTATTCAAGAGAACAAAATGAGACACGAGGATTAATAATTGCAATGTTCTAATTGAAACATATTTAAAAACATGAAAATAGAACATGATATTACTAGAATACTAAATTATTTGGTTTATTTACTATTTGACTTTCATATATAGCTTAATTAAGTATTTTCATATTTTTGCAATGCTCTTTGAAATATTTCCTAAACGTTGTTTTTTCCACACTAATTGAAACAACCTACCAAAACAAAAATTTTAATCTTTCGTGCTATTTTTGCTGCTTTTGGAAATATATGTTGTATGATTTGTGTAATTGTTGGATACATGTAGAGCTTGTAGTGGTTGACATGTCTAATATGTGATCTTACATTTAGCTTAACCAGCATAATTATCATTATGTATAGAATAAAAGTTGTCTATTCGTGCGTGCCTTAAATGTTTTGATATTTTTTTCTTAATAAATTGTTTAATACGAATTGGCACATTCTTTTAATCATTTAATCATGCTTTATTTTATCATTATTTTTTTTTTGGGAAATAAGAGATGCATGTATAGAAAGGTTGGCCTTGAATTAACGGTAAGGTTATTTTGCTGCGATATGAGTCATGGTTCAAACCCTGGAAGCAGCCTCTCTGCAAGTAGAGGTAATGTTGTGTACAACTGACCCTCTTTGATCCCCTCAATGCAGGAGTCCTGTGCAATGTGTTTCCCTTTACAAAATATGTATATTTGGAAAAATATACTATGGAAGTACCATGTACATAAGAAAATCATAGAAAAATGCAAAATCCAAAATTTTAACACAGATTAAAAACCAATTATAACAGAGAATTATACTCTTCAATTTGAACAAAGACTCTTCATTTCCTTGAAAGAGTTCTTAGTTTTCACAGTGCCCAATTAATCCATATTAGAGCACCAGAAGCCTAGTCCCCCCCCCCCCCTCTTGTTGATTATAGCTCCTTCACAACCAGACTTTATATAAGGGAATACACAATCAAAACCGAACTATATAAAAATAAGAGATCAAAATCATCAATTGATCACAGAAAGCTGCCCTCTTATGACAAGTATCTTCTTTCCAGCATGCTAGGTACCTTTGAAATCTTTTAATGGGAACATCTCAAACATGTTTTGCTTTAAAGGTTGAACCCAAGTATGGTTGTGAAAATTGTAATCTAGCTAGAATGATCGCTTGAACAAATAATCTAATTTTACTAAATCGATCAATTGTTTAAAAAATCGGTTGTAGTTGTCGAATGATTGTGTGGGATTGTTTTATCCTAATTTGGGGCCATTTTTTGTGTATTTTGTGGGGTTATTTTTTTAAATGGTTGTGGGCTAAAGGTCATGCTTTGTCTCTTTAAATATGTTTTCTTTTTATAATTCTTCCTCCGTTCTCCTCCTTCAACTTAGCTGCCCTCCATCATTTATTCATCTCATTGTTTCTATTTTCTCTTCAACTTTGTTACGTACCAAGTATTTTTGCAGCTTTATATTTGGGTTTCTTATTCTTCTTGTTGCTTTGATGTAGACCTTCAATTAGTTTGTCTTTCCTCTTTTGTGTCACTAGTCTGCCCAGATCTCATATTATGCTTCTTCTTAACTCTATTTCAAACCCTTATATCATTCTTTATGTTGTCATCTTCAGGTACTCTTCTATTGTTTTTTGTTGTTGTTGAGTGGTGGAGTTTTGTTTCACTTGATGTCTAGGACTATTCATTATAGTTTGCAATGTAGAACCATTGATATTTTTTGGGGTAAATTACTCTGACCACCCGTAAGGTTTCTTGAATGTATGGAAAATTAGATAGCAAATTCCCCCTTGTCATGATTCTGCTTTAGAAAAAGAAACCGAACTTTCCAATATACGTTAGCTATTTTTTTTTTTTTTTCAATTGCCAATGATGACTTCCAAACATTATGTGAAATCACTCAATACATTTGTATCGGCTCTTATCCCTACACCATGCATATTTGGAATTCCATCCCATTCCAACCAAGCTCTTTACCATCATTTGTCTGATCATTGCCTCGTCATTTTTATTGTCATTGCAACTAAGGGTTTTTATTCTTTTTTGGTTCGGTCATTTGATTTTCCATGAGTTGTCCAAATTATTTCGTTTCCTTAATAGAAGGAAGTAGAAACCGAATTGTCCAAATACAAGGTAAGGAATAGAATTGAATTAACAGAATTAATTTAGTTTGGTTCTAGTTTGAATAGGAACCATCAAATACATTATCATATATTTATATTGAAGGAGAGGTCGAAAAGTTTTTTATATACACAAGTTACTTAACAGTTGCGACGAGAAAAAAATGGGAGACTAAGTAGCTCTATCAGTGATTGAAATTTAAGCTTTGTACGTAAGATTAGGCTTGCAGAAATAAAAGTGGCTATGAAAAAAATGTAGGAAGGAAAACTTGTAGGTTCAGATAGTATTTCGATTGAAGTTTAGGAGTGCATTGGGGATGATGGTATAATTTGGTTGATAAAATTGTCTAAAATGATCTTCCATAGTAATAAAATGTCTAATGAATGGAGGAAAAGTATCATATTACCTACCTATTAGAATAAATAAGATATTCAAGAGATATTCAAGATTGTAACAACTATCGGGGTACTAAACTCAGGCTAAAATGTGTGACAAAAATATTAAAGAACCAATTTGATTTTATGCCCATTGTATCGATTATTGAAGTTGAGGAAAAACATGGGAAGTAATTCTCTTATTTCATATATTCTAATGGTTTTTTGTAGCTCTATATATATAGGAGAAACAGGCTCCTAAATAGGTAATGATCCTACTATAAACTAGGAAACCTATTTAACTAAGGAAATAATTACAAGGAAAGAAATTGGCAATTACGAAGATATGATTTGTAAATCAATTTCAATCATAATTGCTAATATCAAGGAATCAAATTCAAAATTCAAATTCTCAGAATTCCATACTCCTCCTTAAGCTGGGCTATATATACTCAACATTCCTAGTTTGGACAGAAGAAAACTGAACAGGTCTCGGTTGAGAGCTTTAGTAAGAATGTCTGTAAGTTGTCGAGATGAGGGAGTGTAGTCCAGCTAAATGGCCTTCTGATCTCGAGGAAAAACATGGGAAGGAATTCTTTGATTTCATATATTGTAATGGTTTTTTGTAGCTCTATATAGAGGAGAAACAGGCTCCTAAACAGGTAATAATCCTACTACGAACTAGGAAACCTATTTAACTAAGGAAACAATTACAAGGAAAGAAATTAGCAATTATGGAGATATGATTGTAAATCAATGTCAATCATAATTGCTAATATCAAGGAATCATAATCAAAATTCAAATTCTCAGAATTTCACACTCCTCCTTAAGCTGGGCTATATATACTCAACATTCCCAACTTGGACAGAAGAAAACTGAGTAGGTCTCGGCTGAGAGTTTTAGTAAGAATGTCTGTAAGTTGTTGAGATGAAGGAGTGTAGTCCAGCTAAATGACCTTTTGATCAATCTTCTCAGTGATGAAGTGTTGATCAATCTCAATATGTTTGGTTCTATCATGATGAATAGGATTCTTTGCAATCCAGATTGCAACTTGATTATCACACTTCATTTTTATAGGAACGTTAGACGAAACCTGAAGTTCTTTTTAAGGAGTCTTTTTAGCCACATTCCTTCACATATTCCATATGCCATAGTTCTAAATTATGCTTTAGCACTACTTCTAGCTACAACAGATTGCTTTTTGCTCTTCTATGTTATAAGGTTTCCTCAAATGTAAGTATAATAGCTTGAAGTAGACCTCCTATCAATCAAGGATCCTGCCGAATCACAGCATTTGAGTAGACTTCTATCCCTCTGTCATGCCCCTTTTAAAATATAATCCTTTTCCGGGATCCTTTTTGAGTTATCTTAGGATTCTGTAAACGCCTTCAAGGTGTTCAGTTGGATTATTCGTAAACTGACTTACCATACTAACAAGAAAGCTAATGTCTGGCCTTGTTTGAGATAAATAAATTAGTTTTCCCATCAATTGTTGATACCTTCTCTTATCAGTAGGTGTAGCTTCCTTGTTTCTGTCCAGTTTATTTGAAGGGTCCATAGGAGTGTCTACAGGTTTGCAGCCAAGCATACCTGTTTTTTTGAGAAGATCAAGAGTGTATTTTCTTTGTGAAATAGAGATACCAGTTCTTGGTCTGGCTATTTCCATTCCAAGGAAGTACGTAAGAGCACCCAAATCTTTGTTCTCTAATTCCTGTGACAGAACATTCTTTAATTATTTTATCTCCTCTTCATTAGCACTAATTATTATAATATCATCTACATAGACAATCAGACTAGTAATTTTACCTTCAACAGATTTCTTAATGAACAATGTATGATCTAATTGTCCTGAGTGAATCCAAACCTTTTGATTGCAATGGTGAATCTCTCAAACCAGGCCCTGAGAGATTGTTTAAGGTCATAAGGAGACTTCTTTAACTTGCGCACACGGTCAAAATTACTGGAATTTTCAAGTCCAAGAGGAATTTCCATATACACCTCATCTTCTAGGTCACCATTGAGGAATGCATTCTTGACATCTATTTGAGAGGCCAATTCAAGTTAACAACCAAGGAAAGTAAACTCTTATAATGTTAAGCTTTGCAACTGGAGCAAAGCCTTCTTGGTAGTCAATCCCTTAAGTCTGAGTGAACCCTTTTGCCACTAACCTGGCCTTATATCTGTCAATACTCCCATTAGCCTATGCTGCTCAGACTTGGGTGCGTGTCCGGATGTCAGATTCGCCTATTATTATATTTTAGGGTACGGGGATTCGGCTGAAAAAGTGTAAATACGTGTATAGGGATACTGCACATAAAAAAAATATTTTTTTATTTTTTTAAAACTAATTATAGATTTAATAATATAAATTATTTATGTAACTTGTGTTATATGAACCATAAAGGCATAAATTATAAAAGCATGAGGCCACCTGAAATTAGAATGAATTTTTTAATAAAAAATTATTAAAATAGTTATGCTTATTCAGTTTAGTTTTATTTACTCTAGTGACTCTCTCTCTTTATATTTACAAATTGAAGAGCAAAATTCTCACATTGGGATGTTTATTATTCATCAGTATAATAAATTTTCTTGGGACATATAACTTGTATAATAGTGTAATATATAGAAGAAGATAAAAGGTTGAAATCATTTAATCAATTATTATTTATTGAGACCTGTGTCCTATATGCTATATGTCATAGGTTCACAAAAGGCAAAACGTTGCTCTATGCAGAAGACAAAAGATCTAACCATTGGTTTTTAACCACTGGTTTTAAATTAAAACATCGTTCCTCTCTATTTACCTGAAATTAAAGTTGTCCTTGGCTGAAATTAAAGTCTCCGACGAGTCGTCTCCGAAACTCTTCTTGAAAGAGAAGCGTAGTTTCTTTCTTCGCTGGAAACTGAAGTCGTCATCTCATTGACTGTCTTTGCCAGAAACTGAAGTCATCGTCTTGTCAACTGTCTTCGTCGGAAATTGAAGTCTCAGTCTCGCGAAAACTCATCGTCTTTCTCTTCGCCTAAAACTAAAGTCTCTGAGTCTCATCTCTGTCTTCGATGTGTCTGAGGTATGTACTCCACGTCTGATACAAATCCTATACCAGAACGAGTGTCTGTCATGTCGACGCGTGTACTCCTACCCAAACCAAAGAGTCCGAGTAGCATAGCCATTAGCTGTATATTTCACATTAAAGATCGATTTACACCCCATAGGCTAGTTTCCACTAGGCAGTTTAGTAAAACTCCAAGTACCATTTTTCTCAAGTGCCTGAATCCTTTTTGGACAGCTTTTCCATTTAGGATGTTTTAGAGCTTCTTGTATATTTTGAGGGATGGAAATATCATTCAGGCTTGAGGTGAAGGCTCGATAGGAAGGTGATAGCCTATTCTCTATCACAAAATTGGCAATAAGTTATTAGGTGCAAGTTCTAACCCCTTTCCTTTTTGTAATAGGTAAATCAAGATCTTTTTACAGAAAGGATTAGTGTTACCTTGAGAATTTGAATCTGACTTCAAGGATGACTCTTGGTTTTGCTAAAAAGTGAAGTGTTCTATCTCTTTTGACGGTCCATGTTTCCTTGTGTATACAATTCCCTTGAATTTCACTTCAGGTTCTGTTTGATGTATGATTTGACTGCAATTGGTTCCAGTATTGTCTATTTCGAAGGTCTCGAGTAAAATAGGTATAACAGGTTGGGGAATGTGCTAAGTTTGATATTCTGCTTGAATAGTAATCTCTCCCTGAATATTAGACTTGGTATAAAAGGGTTGATGTTCCAAGAATGTGATGTCCATGTTGTGGTAGAACTTTCGGGTGAGAGAAGAATAGCACTTGTAGCCCTTTTGATGGGAAGAATAGCCAAGGAAAATGCATTTTTGGGCCTTGGGGTCAAGTTTACTTCTTTGATGAGAAGGTATATGGACAAAAGCGGTACAACCAAATACCTTTGTAGGAAAGATTGTTATGAGTTTTGATTGAGGGAAAAGCTGACTTAAGATTTGGTGAGGTGTTTGGAAATTTAGGACTTTGAAAGGCATTTGGTTTATAAGATATCCTGCAGTAAGAACAACTTCTCCCCAGAAGTGTTCGGTAACATTGTTGAACATTACATATCTGCCTAATTCAAGAAGATGATAGTTTTTTCTCTTAGCATTACCATTTTATTGGGGGTTATTTATGCAAGATGTCTGATGTAAAATCCCATCGTCAAGTAGATACTGTCGAATAATAGTGTGGAAATACTCTTTCCCATTATCAGTTCAAAGAATTTGATTGTATCATGGAATGAAAGTTTTTGAAAATGGATCCAACATCAAACTTATCTTTCATGAGAAAAATCCATGTTATTCTAGAGTGATCATCAATAAATGAAATAAACCACCTAGACCAAGAAATGTTATTCACCTTTGAAGGTCCCCAAATATCACTATGTATCAAGGAGAAAGGATGATAAGGTTTATAAGGTTCGATTGAATTTTTGCCTCGAGTGTGTTTAGACAATTGACAGGTTTCACAATGGAATAAATAAGGTACCATCAGCTAGCTTGACTTTGTGGTTTTTAGAACTTGGGTTGTAATCATGAAATGATGCTGCATTTGTAGTCATATGATCTGAAGCTCTAGAGTCAACAATCCAAGGCTGAGGTGCCTTAGTTTTGACTCTTAAAGCACGAGGAGATTTACCTTATGGGCGATGGTTCCTATGCTCACAGTATTTGGATTGGACGAGGATAGCAGAGAGTTGAACATTTTTTTGACATTTCAATCTGCTCTTTGCTAAAAGGCTTTGCTTCATGCATGGGTTTGTCCTCTAATGTAGCAGCAAGTCCTCGAGACTCTTTGTCTTGAGTCGATTTGTTTGGCTTCCAATCTGTGGGTTTCCCATGAATCTTCTAGCAGGTGTCTTTAGTGTGACTAGGTTTGCGACAGTGGTCACACTAAGCTCTCTCTTTTTGAGCCTTGTGCTTACCAGGAGGCATCCCTCGGGTAGCAAGGGCAGAGTTCTCTCTATTGGTAGTATTTGATTCTCCCATCGTTAGTTTCTTCCTACTTTCTTCTCTTCGAACTTCTGAGAAAGCTTCTCAAATGGAAGAAAGGGGTCTCATTCCAAATATTCTTCCACGAACTTCATCTAAATTTTTGCTGAGGCCAAGTAGGAATTTTGACACTTGGTTCCTTTACAAAATTTTCCTATATCTTGTGACGTCTCCAGAACAGTCCCAATCAACTTCTTCAAACACATCTAACTGTTGCCACAAACGAGTAAGGGTATTATAATATTGGGTAACCGAAGTATCACCTTGGCACGGATCATGTAGGTTGCTCTTAATCTCCAACAACATGGTTGTGTTGTCAATATCTGAATAAGTCTCCTTAGCAGCATCTCATGTCTCCTTTGCTGAATCAAAGAACATGAAGTTCTGACCAATTTCATTCTCCATAGTGTTGATTAGCCACGACATCACCATGTTATTTTTAGAGTTCCATTTTTGAAAGGAGGGATCTTCCTTCATTGGTTGTTTGGAGGTACCAGTGATGTACCCTTCCTTCCCTTTCCTAGGGATGAACATTTGTACAGACTTGGTCCATTTGATGTTGTTGGTGCCATTTAATTTGTGTCTAGTGATGGGAAGAGTTAGGCTATCTGATATACATGGCCACTATGATTTGTTTTATCAGAGGTACTGTTAGGGACATTGCTCTGATATAAAGCCGTCCCGTATTTGACCATGTACAACGGAGAGACAAAGAAACCAATAGCAGTGACTAGCGACTGCAATGAGCTACTGTTAGACGAAAATTGATGCCAATAGAAATCGATCGATTGATCGTTGAGAGGATCAATGACCAATGATTTTTCCAATAGGTGAGTCCTGAGACAACGATTTAAAAGGATTGAGCAATCGGTGAGCTATCGGAAAAAATCGACAGGGACGATCGGCAATGTCAGTGACAATCGATGATTCCAGTGATGATCAGCGATGTCGGCAAAGATCAACGACAAGAACACCAACGATGAGAACAATGGAGGAGGCTATAACAATCAATTATGTTTGATTAGCTACAATGATCGGTGATGTTTGGATGAGACTGTTGGGACTGACGGCTTGAAAAGGAAACCTATTTAACTAAGGAGGGTGATGTCCGATTGGGTGGACGGTGCGGATGAGACTGATTGTTGGACGTAACCAACTATTAGACACGATTGACGCAGTGAATAAAACTGGATTGACTCAACGAATCAAACTAGATTGACTCAGTGAGGCTGACTCAGTGAGTCATTTGCTCTGATATCATGAGGAAAAACATGGGAAGGAATTCTTTTATTTAATATATTCTAATGGTTTTTTATAGCTCTATAAGAGAAACAGGCTCCTAAATAGGTAATAATCCTACTGCAAACTAGGAAACCTAT
>QLOD02000001.1:39169866-39180359 GCA_003260245.2 Sideroxylon spinosum
ACTCTAAATAAAAGTTCATAAACAAATGCCATAAACCATACAAATTCATATTCAATTGAAACTCAACCCAAAATCAAATAATAAAATCAAATCAGAAATGGGTTGATCTTTAAATCTACAGAAATTCAGCAATGAAGACCATAATTACCTTGGAATTCTTGCAATTCAACTACGTGACTTGCATAGAGTCTAAGAATGGAGACTACTCAAGCATAATGAATAAAGAAAACAAGAAGAAATTGATTGAATCCATACAATAATGAATCAATTCATCATGCTCATAATTCCTCAATAGAAAATAAATCTAACTTAAGAATGCATACAAATTCTCTCAAGTCTTAACTTCAATCCTCACAGGACATACACTCTTCAACAAATTGAGAATTGGGTGAGACACTCTTGAGAGGTTCTAGTAAATGCACAACAAATTCTAGTAAGAACCTCCCTTCTGTCAAAAACGATAAAATCCAATGAATATGTAACTTGGTGTAGCTCATGGAAAGAATTAACCTTAGTAGTGAGAATCTTGGACTATTTCATATTATAAATTTCAATTCCAACTTATCGGACACCTTAGATCTGTTAGTTCTTTCTTAGGTTGTAATGAGGCTAAGAGGTTAAATGTGGGACCAAAGAAAAGGGAAAGATAATTCAAAAGACAATGCCTTAGTTATGTAATTCATCCTCCTCTGCTCAGCACTAATGGTTCGAACCAAGGTTCGAACCAATGTTTCACTAAATCTCCCTTAATCAGGTGTTTTTTTTTTGTTTTGTTTATATATATATACACACACACTTGTAAGTGACGATTATAAATTTTTATCACTATCCCTTTCCTTTCCTTCTTTCTGATTAATCCCCTTCTTCCTTTAAGCTATCACCTCCCTTACACACACATTTGTTTTTTTTTTAAAAGATGAAAACACCACTAAGGCACTTAGGTAGGTTATGAAAATGTTGTAAGGGTAAGGGTCTATTTCAAGTTCCAAAAGAATCATGCATGCATGGCTCAACTTGGCTCCTAGGGAAAATGAATTGAGAAAGAAAAGTTAACAAGGCTCAAAAATTACATAAAAAAAATGGCCTACTTCACTTCTAAGGGTTCATTTGAGTTGATAAATCCATTCTAATGTTCATAGTCTAAGTTGATGTTCTTCTCATGCTTATAGATCCAAAAAAATATTTTGAGCTACTATAAAAAAATAATGGATGTGAAGAAAAAAATATATAAGAATAATTTCAGTCACTCAACTAAGAAAGTTGAGGCTCAAATCTCACAAGGTTAGTCTCCACTGATAGAGAATAAATGCATACATATCTTGAGTCAAACCCATGTTCCAAAAATTCATACTCACACAAATCTGTCAATTCAAAATTTAATTCCACTCAACTTCAAAAGTGTTAAAGTAATGAACTCCACATAACATTTAATGCTTAAGGAATAAATCACAAGAAATTCTAAAAAATGAACATCAATTAATCATGTACATGCCTTGAATCAAGTCATGGACTAGAAAGAAATTGCATTCCATTTCATTTGGAATTCAAAGTCACAAGAGTTAACATTCAGCTTTTGACTTACAAAAAATATTAAAGATTACATCCAAAAGTTCAACTAAATTCAGCCAATCCTAATACAAAACAATAAACTAACTAGACCAAAAGAGACTAAAACTCCTAATCTTGGTGACAAAACAACTACTCTTATGATCTATGAATCAAGAGGAGGATCCTCAGGTGGAACTGAAGAAGTCTGAATATTGGCAGCAGCTAGCAGCAAATCCAGCTTAGCCTTCATGGCTGCAATTATTCTTCTTTGACTTTGTAGCTCTTGCTTGATGAAATATTGGTCATCCCTGAGCTCTCCTATCTTCACATTGACTTCATCCCACTTATCATGCATTTTCTGCATGAATTCCTCAGTTGTGGCCCCTTCTTTCTTCTTCTTATGGCTTGCACTTCTTTCCCGAGAAGAAGCAGTTATTGGTCCTAAGGGTTTTACAACTTGTTCCCCAAGCTCAGATGTGATCTTCTTCTTACACACATACTTGGTAATGAAACCAACAAATGATAGTGCACTTACTCCTTTCTTTATCTTTGAAGCTTTAGCCATGTTCTCCCATATAAGCTGTCCTAGTTCAATTCTCATTCCATTATTAATAGCATACAACAGCAGCCCCATTTCATAGCTCAGTTCAAAAGTGTTCAAAACTGGGTTAAGTTGTGAACACGCCAAGAAATGTAGAGAGTTCAACTTAGGAGTTAACCTATTCTTAGCCAACTTCTTCTTGTGGCTCCATTCTGCATTTGGGCTTCCAGTCAACACCTTAGCCAAAGTATCCTTATCAAGTGCTTCTTCTGTTGAAAATGGGAATTGAGGGTGTTTCTCCTCCTTCAACCCAAAGAATTTCCTAATGTCCTTAGGATATATTTCAAAATGTATCCCTCGAACTTTAGTCACAATACAATCCCTTCCACCATGTTTAGTGTCCAAAATGTTAGCATAAAACTCTTGAACAATGGGGACCACAGCTACCCCACTATACTTAGCCCATTTCTCCCATCCTTTTGCTTCAAATTTTTGTTTCAACTTAAACTCTTCTCCTTGAAAATGACTTAACTCCATTCCCTTCTCCACTATCACTAGTCTCTTGCTCCAATATTTGCTAAAACCTTCTTGAGCTCGTGCACTAGAGAATCTAAAATCATCATAAGGGTTACTACCTTTCTCTCCTTCAATTCCGGCTTCTTCATTCAATTCCTCAATCAATTACCTAATGGTTTTAGTGTTGGGCTCTAATTGGGGTTCTAAGGAGGTTCTTGAAGTTGGTTCAGGAGTGATTTCAGGATTTAGGGTAGACTGGGATTGCATCTGAACAATGGTGAGTTTAGGTGTTAGTGTTGAACTGGTATCTAGTTGATGGCTGGGTGGGTCAATGTCAGTGAGCTGGTAAGCTTCAGTTTAGTTCGGAGTAGGTTGCGTTTTGGCTTTCTTTTTGGTTGAGATGAGCTTCTCGGTTTTAGTTTGTTGGGAGCTAGATCCCTTAACCCTCTTCTTTTTTTCATAAACTTGTTTAGGTGGATCCGTTATCAGTTAACCCAACAAATATCCATAAAAATCAAACAATCAATAACCCCATTTCAATCCACTCCAAACTCTCCATAATACTTCCAAAATTTCATAGTTCACCAATCTCCCACTTTACTGTTAAACATAAAGTGAACAGAAATTCGAAACCCTACCTCAAATCACAATGCTAGATCCACAGTGCCCTTGAAGCGTAATCGAATCTGGTGTTGTAGTTTACATTATCCCTTTCACTCAGATCATCAATCGAACACCCAAGCTCCCATGCTAGCACTTTCTGTTTGTACCCTTGTTAGGACATAAAATAGTGAACTCTCAAAAAGTTCTGTCGTGCACTATTTATAGACTGCCAGAGTTACCCAATGGTTCGAATAAGGGTTCGAACAAGCTTAAGGTTCGAACCAAGGTTTGAACAAATGTTCTGCCAAGTAAGGTTCGAACACTGGTTCGAACAGCTTGTTGGTTTGAACACTGGTTCGAACAACTGTATACAGCAATTCCTATCAGTTCAGCTTAACCTTAAATTCTGACTCCTCTTAACATAGTTCATAAAATTGAATTGAATTGTCACCAAGACTACGACACTTTCAAACTACTATTTACAAAAGAAATTAAACAAAAAGACTCAACTTCCTAAATTTATCTAAATTTTTTTTTTTTTTTTTTTTGCTCAGGTAAATCATGCTATGCAACATCAATCCAATACACAAATTATAATCATGAAGATGGTTGCCTCCTCCCAACTTAAATTGAACATTGTCCCCAATGTGAAAATATGCAATCAAGTCATCATAAATATTGGAAAAAAGTTACCTTGGCAATTAAATCCTTGTAAAAATACCTGAATTGATGAATAGAAATGAAGTCACCTGAATTGAATCTCCTTCCGTGCTTCCCCCCAACTTGAATTGCACTATCAATCTAAAATCCTCAAAGCTCACAAAAATAATTAGGAAAGCAAGCAACGAAGTCAACTCATGAATAACAATTGAATAAAACAACAGAGGAAATGAAATTTAAACACTACTCCTAGTCTACTTTTATTCATTGATCCAAAAATTTCAGTTATTTAAATGGAGGTGGGTCTTCCAACTCCCAAGATTCCACCTCGGCCACAAAATTCTCAAGATAAGGTTTCAAACGATGGCCATTGACTTGCAAAACTTTTCCATCCATAGTAATTTTAGAGGCCTTTGAATTCTCATAAGCATCATGCCTAATCTCTTCCAATTCATTTAATTGTAATTTCCTATGAATACCGGACTCATCTATGTTCTCATTGAATTGTCTTATAGCCCAATATGCTTTGTGCTCCATTTCGACCGGCAAGTGACAAGCCTTTTTATAAACTAACCTATAGGGAGACATGCCCAAAATTATCTTTTAAGCTGTTCTATATGCCCAAAGAGCATCAGTTAGCCTCAAAGACCAATCCTTCCTAGTTGGGTTTACAGTTTTCTCAACTATCCTCTTTATCTCCCTATTGGCTAATTCAGCTTGACCACTTGTTTGGGGATGATAGGCTGTTCCCACATTATGAACTACCCTATATTTCCTCATCAACAAACCCACAGGTCTATTACAAAAATGTGTCCCTCTATCACTAATCATTGCCCTTGGCATACCAAATCGAGAAAACACATTCTCCTTTAAAAACTTGATTACTACCCGATGGTCATTTGTTCTAGTGGGAATGGCCTCTGCCCATTTAGATACATAATCCACGGCCACCAAAATGTATTCATATCCAAAGGAATTCAAAAATGGCCCCATAAAGTCCATTCCCCAACAATCAAAGATATCCAAGACATAAATGGGGTGTAAAGGCATCACATTCCTCCTAGTTAGGCCATCAAGCCTCTGACATCTATCACACGCAAGGCAAAAAGTATGGACATCCTTAAACATGGTGGGCCAGTACAATCCACATTGTAAGATCTTGGCCAAAGTCTTTTTTGCTGAAAAGTGACCACCACATGCCAAGGTATGATAAAATCTCATCACGCTCTGAAACTCACTATCAGGAATACACCTCCTAATGACTTGATCTGGACAATACTTGAAAAGATAAGGTTCATCCCAGAAAAAGAATTTCATATTTCTAAAAAATTTCTTCCTATCCGTAAGGTCCAATGAGAGAGTATAATACCCGAAGCTAGGTAGTTTGCTATGTCAGCATACCAAGGAGCTTAAGAAGATTCAATGGCAGACACAAGAAACAACTCCTCATCCAGAAAAGCCTCATTAATGGGAAGGTCATGAGTTATCAAGTCTTGTTGAGGAAGTCTAGAAAGATGATTTGCGACCACATTCTCTACCCCTTTTTTGTCCCTAGTCTCTAAATCAAACTCCTGAAGTAGTAAAATCCATCTAATCAGCCTAGGCTTGGAGTCTTGTTTGGTTAGAAGTTATTTAAGGGCAGCATGATTAGTGTAGATTATGACATGTGAGCCAATCAAATAAGACCTAAACTTGTCTAATGGATATACTACTGCCAGTAACTCCTTCTCAGTTGTGGTGTAATTCTTTTGAGAGTCACTAAGGGATTTACTGGCATAGTATAGTACATAAGGTCTTTTATCATTCCTTTGGCCCAAGACTGCACCAATGGCATAGTCACTGGCATCACACATCAACTCAAAAGGCAAAGTCCAATCAGGGGTCTGAATTATAGGAGCTGATGTTAGCAACCCTTTCAATTTTTTGAAAGAAACTTGACAATCTGAAGTCTAATCAAAGGGTACATCATGTGCCAAAAGATTACACAATGGTCGGGCTATAGTACTAAAAGATGCAATGAATCGCCTATAGAACCCTGCATGGCCAAGAAATGATCTCACATCTTTCACAAATCTAGGGGTTGGAAGCTTTTGAATGATTTCTACCTTAGCTCTATCTACTTCAATACCCTTAGAAGAAACAATATGACCTAGGATAATACCTTGTGTCACCATAAAGTGACATTTCTTCCAATTCAAAACTAGGGTCTTCTCTTCACACCTAGTTAACACTTTTTCTAGATTCCTCAAACATACCTCAAAATCACTCCCATACACCGTGAAATCATCCATAAATACTTCTAGAAACCTTTCCACAAAGTCACTAAAAATACTCATCATGCACCTTTGAAATGTAGCCGGCGCATTACACAAACCAAAAGGCATGCGCCGGTAGGTAAATGTACTGAAAGGGCATGTGAATGTCGTCTTTTCTTGATCCTCTAGAGCTATCTCAATTCGGTTATAGCCAGAATATCCATCGAGAAAGCAATAGAATGGTTGTCCTGCTACCATCTCTAAGACTTGATCAATAAAAGGTAAGGGAAAATGGTCTTTCCTAGTCACGGCATTTAACTTCCTATAGTCGATGCACATGCGCCACCCGGTTTGAATCCTAGTGGGCACAAGTTCATTACTCTCATTCTTAACAATCGTAACTCCAGATTTCTTGGGACAACCTGTATAGGACTCACCTATTGAGAATCAGAAATAGGATATATGATCCCAGCATCTAGAAGCTTTAAGACTTCACCTTTAACTACCTCTTTCATGTTAGGATTCAACCTCCTCTGAGGTTGTCTCACCGGTTTACCCCCTCCTCTAGATAAATGGAGTGTGTGCAATGAGTGGGCTAATCCCATGAAGGTCTGCAATTGTCCACCCTAGAGTTTTCTTGTGTCCTTTCAACATCTCAATTAATTTCTCTTCTTGGTCCTAGTAAGCTGAGAAGATATGACCACTGGGTATGACTCTTCTTATCCTAAAAATGCATACTTAAGCTCCCTAGGAAGTCGTTTCCTATCGGGCTTGGGTGGCTTGACAATCGAAAATTCAGGTTTGATTGTGGTTTAGGTAAGGTCCTCTGAAGGTTGGTTAGACTGCTCTATAGACATTATAGGTGCACTATCTAACCAACTCAACACTTCTAAAACATCCTCATCATCAACCTCATCATTATAATCCTTTCCCTCTCCCAATGTCAATACTTTTTCCAAAGAGTCTCCAATAAGTTCCCTCTCAACATATTCCTCTGTAATAGTCAGAATCAAATCTACCTCCCTTATATCCTCCTCTTCCTCTATAGGTTGCTTGATGACTCTAAAAATATTCATTTTAGCTGTCAAGTTTTCAAAGGAGATTTTCATAAGACCATTTCTACAATTGATAACGGCATTAGTGGTTGCTAGAAAAGGTCTTCCTAGAATGACTGGGACAGGTGGAATAATCCCCTAAGGGGTGGGCTGAGTATCTAAGACAATAAAGTCCACTGGATAGCAGAACTTATCAACCTGAATGAGTACATCCTCTAAAATGCCCCTAGGAATCTTAACCGACCTATCGGCTAATTGTAAGGTTACTCTAGTCAGTTTAAGTTCCCCCAACCCCAATTGTTGATAAACTGTGTAAGGAAGAAGGTTGACACTAGCTCCTAAGTCTAATAGGGCTTGTTTCACCTTATGCTCACCTATGACACATGCCATGGTAGGGTACCCTGCGTAATTGTACTTAGGTGGGGTCTTATATTGAAGAATGGCACTAACTTATTCTCCATAAAGGCTTTTTCCTTGACACTCACCCTCCTATTGATAGTACAAAGATCTTTCAAGAACTTGGAGTAAGATGGAACTTGTTTGATGGCATCTAATAAAGGAAGGTTGATCCTTACTTGCTTGAAGACTTAAAAAATCTCAGAATTCAACAATTCTTTCTTTGATTTATTCAATCTACTTGGAAAAGGTGGTTGAGGTTGGAAACTTACAACTTGTTCTCTCTCTTTATTCTCATCCTTATTCTCCTTAACCTTGTTCTTCTTCTTATTTCTTTCATCTCTCCCTACTTCTTCCACATCATCATCATTTCTCTCTCTTTCCTCATCATCACTCCCTTTCTTTTCTATTCTAACCCCACCTTGTTCACTACTCTCCCCTCTTTCGCTATATACCATTCCTTCATTCTCATTAACTTTCAACAACCTCGGATCATCTGGTTTGTCAATTATCTTTCCACTCCTCAATGTAGTGATTGCTTGCACATGCTAGGGTCGATTTCTCACCCAAAGTTTCACCCATAAGAACTTGACCTTGAGGGTTTTGAATGGTTTGTGAAGGCAATCTAATCTACCCTTTTCAGCTTGACTCTGATCTTGAATGAGCTTGGTCAATTGGTTCCTAAAATCCTCAATGGCTCTGTTGGTTTGCTCATGATTCTTAGCTGTTTGATTGTTGATACCAATTTAACCTTGCATAAACTGCTGAATGGTATCTTCTAATGGAGATTTCCTATATGGAGGTTGGAAGGAACTAGATGATGGACCTTGTGTTTGACTTTGAATGGTGGTTGAGTTGAAACCAGGAGGATATGGTGCACTAATTTGATCATTCTTCCATGAAAAGTTAGGATGATTTCTCAACCCGGGGTAGTATTGATTTGGAAGTGGAGGGTGTCCTGACTGAGCTTGAGTTTGGCTAGAGTGTTGCTTAGGGAAAGGGTGTGAGGTATTTGTATTAGAAGTTTGCCCATACAATACTTCCTTGAAAGTAGGAACCGTGGGGCAATCATCACTACTATGGTCGGTCATCTCACATATAACACATTTCACCTCTTTTTTACTCACCATACTCACCTTTTTCGTCTTAAGTAACTCCACCTTCTTAGTGAAGGCAGCTATCCTAGCACTCAAGTCATTATTTTCATTCAATTTTAATCTCCCACTAGAATGTGCTTGGACTCCTCTAGACTCTAGGTATGAAAGTGATGTTACCTTCCAAGACTTAGTATTTTCAGCCAATTCTTCCAAAAACTCATAAGCTTCCTCAGTCGACTTATCAAGAAACTGACGATTACTCATGGTACCCACTGACTGTTTATGCTCAGATGGTAATGCATCATAAAAGAAACTACACAACCGCCAAATTGGAAAGCCATGATGTGGACATGCACTACACAAATCCTTAAACCTCTCCCACGCATGAAAAAATGACTCTCCCGCTTGACATGAAAAGTTCATGATTTTTTTTGCATCATTAATGTTCTGTGAGCTGGGAAATATTTTTTCAAAACTTTCACTTGCATTTCTCTCCATGTGCCAATGGAGTGAGGTCTTAGAGAGTTGAGCCATATCTTGGCCTTATCCTTCAATGAGAATGGAAACAACCGCAACCTTATGGTGTCTTCAATCACATTTTGGTCCATGCATGTAGCACACACATCCTCAAATTCTTTCATGTATGTGTATGGATTTTCCGAGTCCATTCCACGAAATGTGGGTAACAGTTGTATTGTGCCAGGCTTGAAAGTGAAATTCCTCTGATTTAGAGGAAGAATTATGCAAGAAGGGGTGGTTTGTCACACCGGATGCAAAACTCCCGCAATGGTCGTGCATCTAAAAGGGCAACAGCCTTAGGCTCATCTTGCCCATTGGCTCCCAAATTTTCCATGATATATACCAAATCAGTAGAAATAGATGACAATGATGATGGTGATTGTGGTGTAGCTGAGGTGGAAGATGAAGTCAATGACAACTCAATGAATTCCTCAGTAGGTTGAGGTTGTGTATGCAAAATTGATTGAACAACCCTACCTGACCTAAGATGCATGCACAAGATGCAATGAATGCACAAACACAAGCAATTTATGAGTGTTCACTACTGAATTATTTCAAATTTGAAACTACCAATAAGAGAGTAAAAAGAGTGAAACAAGATTACCCAATAATTGTGTAGCTCGTCGTTAGAGATGTGGTAAAGATGAGTCTGCCCAAGTTTTCCTAAAGTTCGTTCACCGTTGCATAAGAATCTCCCCGGCAACGGTGTCAAAAGTACTTACTCGTCCAATGTGTATTAATATGGCTCGACCCCAAGTGCAGGGTGTCAGTTAAAGCACAATAACTGGTGAGAACTGGATCGTGTCCACAGAGAGCCTTAAGCAAGCATCAATGAACAAATAATTTGGAAAAATCTTAAACAAAACTAAGTAGTCTAAGTAGCTGACCGATAGAAAAAAACTGTCCACTAGGCCAATAGGGCCTAATGGACAGATTGACAGCTCGATTAGTACGAGAATGGCTGACTGACGGGGGAGAACTATTAGCTAGACCAAGAGGGTTTAATGGATAGATCGACAACACAATTGGTCTGAGAGTGGTTGATCGACAAAAAAAAACTATCTACTAGACTAAGATAGCCTAATGGACAGATCGTATTAGGTAGGCTAAGAGAGCCTAAGGGACAGATCGACAATTTAATTGGTACAAGAGCGTTTGACCAATGGAGCAAAACTATCCGCTAGGCCAAAAGAGCCTAAGGGACAGATCGACAACTTAGTCGATCGAAGGGACAGATCGACAATTTAATTGGTACAAGAGCGTTTGACCAATGGAGCAAAACTATCCGCTAGGCCAAAAGAGC
>QLOD02000001.1:39205293-39217673 GCA_003260245.2 Sideroxylon spinosum
AAGTAAATAATTTTATTTTAATAAAATATTTAGTGTTATTAAACTTTTTTTACAAAATTAATTGAATTTAGTAAAATATATCTTATATTAATTTAATATAGTTATTTAAATTAATTTTTTAATTTTTAATTATAATTAATATAATAAAAAATACTAATAAATAACATAATTTATTGAAAATTTATTACTTTATTTATTAAATTAATTTTATTTTAGTAAAATAAATAATATTAAAAATTAATTATTATCTATTGAAAATTATTAATTCAATAAATTAATTTATTTTAATAATAAACTATTGCTTTAATAGTAATTCTAATTTAATAAAATGAATTATTTTAATATGCAGTTATAATTAATTTTAATTTTACGAAAATAAATTATTTTAATATGTAATTATTATTTTAAAAAAATTTAGTTTAATAAATAAATTATTTTAATCTTAAGTTATTAAATAAGTCATTATAATCCGTTATTTCTCAAAAAAAAAATTAGTTTAAATAAAAATTTAAATAAAATAATGCGTTTCAACCTGATGCAATAAAAATAGAGTAAAATATCTATAAAAGAAATAAAAATAAGAGTTAAAATATAAATTTTTAAATTTTTTTTGAATTTTTATTTTTTATAACAAAAAAATGAAAATAAATTTACTAATCAAATTTTTTTATTCCCAATTTTCAGGATTTGTAAATATAAAAGGAAAAAATATTATAAGGGTGTTTGATTAGAAAAAAATTAATTAAAAAAAATTATAATAAAAGATTTGATATTAAAGTAATAGATAGTAAAATTTGATTAAAAAAATTAATTTTTTTTTGGATAACTTTTGAAAAATTTTATTATTTGATAGAACAAAAAAAGCAATAGTCCCAATCTTTGAATTTCTCTAAAGTAGCTGAGGGAGTTTTAGTTCTCTCCCTCGCTCGAGCTCGTCTGTCTCTTTACTCTCCTCTGCAAGATTCACAAGATGACTGCTCTTTCGAGTTCATTGGCTTCAGTCGGAAACCCTCGGGTCCAATTATTATCTGGTAATTGTACCTGGTTTACTTGGTCAAGTTTTCATTTGCAATCGCAGTTGTTGTGATCAATTCTTCAATCTGTTCATAGCGTGGGATTTTCATTTATAATTCTAGGGGTTCTCGTTTCGAAAGGCACAAAATCAGCTCTATGAAATGCGTATGCTTACATATGTCGTGTATTTATATCTTTATCTATGCGGGTCTGTCTTCCTTAATTTCTTGATTACACAAAATTATCCTTTCTTTGACCTAATTGTAATTTCTCAGTCTGGCTTTCTTTAAAAGGATTTGTAAATTGTAATCGACTGGCTTCAGTGTTCTCTTTTCACATTTTAAAGGTGAACTCATCGATAGTGACTGGGGCCACTAAAGAAATCTGATGGCTCTGCCAAAACTGATTGACTCGAAATCCAATTTAGGGTTGTGGGCTCTCTTAATTTGACATATAACTGCCATTTTCCAATTTTCCTGGCCGCAATTGTGAATTTCTTGGTAAATTTCTATGTGTTGCTACATCCCTTAAGCTCAAAGGCCAAGATGAAAATTAAATTTAAACTAAATAAAGATTTAAGTCAAGGTTAAATCATATTGACATTCCATAAAAGTTCATCCGTGATTGCCATGTAAATAAAATTAAACAGTATAATAAATAATCAAAGGTTACACATTAGTAACCACAACCCAAGTGCCTACATGGCCACAACAGTAATTATAATAATATTACAACTCTCGTAACGTAATAACAAAGTCACAGATTTAGGTTTGGGACCCACAGCCCAGGTTGCCTAAATGAAAGTACTAACAAACGAATGGGAGAACTCTGTCTTCAGATCAATCCAAATATCTTTTTGTTAGTTATGATTAACTGCAACCAATACTCGAGGTTGATCTAACTAGACACAATAACAATTAAGTGAAGTTAAGAACGAACTTAGGCTATTCAGGTCTAAGCTTCCTACGCATCTTGTCTCAAGAATCGGATCATTGTAGTGTTTACATTTATTACTCTAGATTTACAATAAAACTCATTATCAGCATCATAAACATTAGACATCGCTATGATTAATAACCTCGGTATCTCAACACATAACAATAATTAATGCAATCTCTTACAATGTGGAATGATGGAATGTAATGCCATTGCGACATCTAATTCATCCACTATCCCCACTCATTTAAGTACTGTTGACCAATTACATTCAACTGTATATATATATAGAAATTTGGCACTTGTGAAGGAACTGTTTTACACACCCTCACAGTGTGTATTACTGGAGAAACTTGCTACACTTCCACACAATACAAATACAAATAATTGTTGGGGAACCATGTTAACTTTGGCTTTTCTTGTACGGAACCATGTTACACCCCAATCAGATATCTCCTATACTCAAGCAAGATTATCAATATAAATAATAGTTGGGGAACTATGTTACACCTCTAATTAGTTAAGACTTGGGGGAACCATGTTATACCTCCTAGCTTTTCCACAGGAGAACCATGTTACACCCCTAGTTGGGCATTAGTTAATATCTAGCACTACAATTAATATAGTCTAGTATTCATGTTTCAAAAGCAATGACTATTCTCTAGTCATACATATCGACTGGGATCATCTGGTGATTTAGAAAATCTCATTTATTCTTTTTTAGAAAATAATCAATCTGGTCAATATATATGACTGTGCCTCGACACGTTAGCGATAATCATAGCACCCTCGGCCAACTAAATAATCACAACATAATCCTAATGATGCAAACCTAGCCTCACGCATATGATATGCTCAATCATGTAGAATAACATTAATACATATAAATCATAACACTTTTATTAAGCATGATGATGATTTGGGAACTACTATATATTAAAAAATCAATAACCAATGGCAAAGGGGCACATAATAACATGATTTAAGTGTAAAAAGTCAAAATTTATAAAATTTAGTAGGCCCGTATGGTTGGTGGTATGCACAACTGAGTTCTCAGCTAGTACACAAGCATTCGTACGATCGCCTGTACGATTGAGTACCTAGGTTAGACACTTGTCCTAACGGTTGTGCCTAGTCGCCAATTTTTGGGTTTGTTTTCAACAAAACCCCAAACAAAATCAAACTTAAATCATCAATCTAAGCAATAATGTCAATATATAATTAGAAGTAAATATATACTCATCTTCATAACATGTTTATTCAATAATAATTCCACCAATAACTCAAGAAATCGATATTATCCAACATACATGTATATATACACATTCATATATGTATAGATACACCAACACGTATATAACTCAAATCTCAACCAAATCAAGTGTGTAATATACCAACATCATGCTAACAACAAGTATAAACACATAGGTTTGCCCACCTGCCTCAAATCCACTGAGAAAATCCAAAAACACTCCTCAACATTCAGTAGCCCAAATCGTTCACCTCGAGCATAACCAAAGACTGAATTTGAGACATGGATGATGCCCTAGCCTATTCAACTAGGTCCTGGATTTTCCTTCTTTGAACTTACTTGCATAATATATACCGCATTGCAGAGGCGTGGGACACTCCGTGAGTGATGTGCAACATGGACAAAACTATTACACATAGATATGGAGTGGAAACAAAGAAGTGAAAAATATGTATTTGTTATGCATGCATGCCATATCTAGGTTGGTATGATCTTGCCAATCACAGATGTCCATGATTGCATTGGGGAACAGAGATTTCTAAACATTCATGCCGCGTCACTATTATTGTATTTTCCTGGTACTGATGTTGGATTTGCTTGTCTTCATATGAAGTGAATTGGGGATGGCTAGACTCCAACATTTCCAAACCTGCCTGTTTTAGGTATAGAATAGAAAATCAACACATTAACGGTTGCCAGAAGAATACAATTCGTAACATCGCATTCGGGTTTCTTTGCATTGCAATTTCACTCTAAGTCCTTAATATAGTGTAGGATATTATAATGCTAGATTTGGTAGTTCCACTGAGTGCGGCAATATTGGAAGTACAAGAAGATCATAAATAGGTCCATACTTTCTAAAGAAAAGGAAGACTTTCTCATGTGTGTTTATCTTATGTTGTTTTGTGTAGCTGTTGCTGCGGTTCTCATCCAGTGTTCTATGGCTTCACTTCAAGTTCCTGGATTTTAGTTTGTTGCTTTGATTGCTTGAGCTATCATGATTGAAGGGTTATGACATGGTGCTTGATGTAGGAGATGCAGAAGTCGAATTTGAAGAGTAATGGGACGCTCTAAAGTGGAAGAAGCGTTACGAAAGTAATTAGGATTAAAATTATTATCTTATAAATATTTTGTAGGATTTCTAGTATCCAAATTTGAGCTTAACTCTTTTTGGTAAATTTCCTATTTCCTAGAAATTCTTAATTTGCTACTTTTTTTTTTATTTCTTTTATTTTTTCTATTTTATCTTGGAAATTCTGTCTTAGTTATGGGTGCCATCAGGACATTCATACAATTCATTACGACATTTTAGTTTATGGGTACCATTTTATTTTTTCATTCTAAGTGCACGTACTATGATAGGTTCGTCCTTGATGCAAATGGATCAAAGTTTCACATCCAGTAACTTATTTATCAGCGCCATTTACCAGGGAAAGGCAAAAGCACTGAAATATAAGAGACCATTTACTGTGCAAGCAAGGTAAATTACTTTTGAGCGGGATACTTGATTCTGCATTTGGCATCCTAGCTTGTAGTTGGTAGTCTGAAAGTTGCAAGAGTTTGTTATGTTCAGAGAAGCTAGGCTTGTTGAAATTTTTGAATATGTTCATGGGCAATCATGCTTACAACTGCACACAACTGTCAGTTTAGCTTATGTTTGTGTGAAATTTCTTCTCTCTCTCTCTCTCTCTTCCCCCTTGGGGGTGGAGGGGTTGATGCTAAGGACCCCCATCTTTCATTGGGACTAATCCCCTAGATGCTAGAGCTCATGACCACTTCACCAGAACTAGGAGCTAGGTCAATGTCTAAAGGGTTCGAACTGGGGACCGCTACTTGATTTGATAAAGGTCTTATTGTTGAATTGCCCTGTGTGGGCTTTCAAGTGAAATCTTTGTAGTAATAACAGTTGAGAATCTCAGGACGAAACTCTTGATTATTCTTTCTTTCCTTCTTCTTCTTCTTCTTCTTCTTCTTCTCTTTTTTTTTTTTTTCTCTCCTCTAGAAAGTTGAATGTGCTCTTACAGTTGTCACAGTGTCTATTTATATATATTAAACTATACATATTAGGCAAGAGAATCATATCTCCTATTTCAGGAAAAAGAAAAAATCTATAGAACATTTTTATATTTACAATATTCATATCTTCTGACAAAAAACAATAAAAATTCATACATTCCTGGTGAAAAAATTGCAGTGCCCCCTCTTGTCCTTAATAGGTCTGCCACTGTTCACATGACCAATTTTCTGATGCTGAAGGCATGATATATTGTGTAAACCTATTAGTACATATATGATGGTTTTAACGAATCTTGTTTCAGTTCTTGAACATTGTTGTATTTTCTTGTCTGCATTAGCTGTTTCTTGTATTAAATAAGCATTATTTTATCTGACACAATTGCTTGCACTTTGTATACATGCAGTCAGGATGGCGGAAGACCAAATACTGCCGGTACCTTTGTTGGGGGCTTTGTGTTGGGAGGAATTGTTGCTGGGGCATTAGGTTGTGTATATGCACCCCAGGTATGTGTACACTTCTTGAACTTTGGCTATTCATTAGAGTTGTATTTTGTCAAGCTTGTGGCTAGTGTGATTCTCAGCAAATGGTGTACTTTTTCATTTGTTTGGATAACTTAGTTGCTATAAGTTCATTTTCGTTAAAGTTGCTACTTTGCAACATGGTTGTTTCCTCTCATCTCTCTCCCCTTAATGCAAATTGTAGTTCAGTCTGCATCTTGTCATCCATCGTTATCCTGTTGAACTCTGAGAAATTTGAATGAAGGTTGTGCGTTGGTTGTTAGGCTAGCGGGTGTTTATTCTTAGCTCATCTGGATAGCAATATGGTGCATGGTCTAGTTTTTGGAGGGTTTGTGTACTTGTAGTGCTTGGATAATCGTCTTTGAAGTTTATAGAGTTTGGAGTGACAAAAAGTGAGATAAAGGAGCCGTTTGGAGTAAAACAAGAAAAATACAAAATTCTATAAATTTCTACAAACACGAATTAGAAGGCTGTAAAATTCAAATATTTTACTCACTGCACAAAACATGAGACACTAACTTTTTTAAATATATACAATTTGATACAACTCCAAACACACTCAAAGTGAGATAATTTGATAAAAGTTGTCAGTTCGTATTCGTGCAGTGAAATAAAAAGTGAATAATTTTAGAGGTTTTTAGAGATTTTTAGAGAATTATAGCACGCCAAACACACGATGGTTATAATATGCCATCTGCAACCATATAATCATTTCACAGCAAGAAAAATGTCACTTTTTTAGCAAGAATGTGATAGAGAGAATATACCCATCTTACAGATCAGCAAGGCACTGGCAGGAGCAGATAGAAAAGATTTGATGAGAAAGCTGCCGAAGTTCATATATGATGAAGAGAAAGCCTTGGAGGTGAGATCTTGCTTTTGCACTCCGCATGCAATTGAAAAATGTCTTTTTTGTGTCTTTTTTTAACACCTTTTCTGGAGCTGTCTTTCATCCTTGTGAGATGAGATGATTTTGTGTGTGTTATCGTAGTGTCAAACCTCCAATATCATAGTGTTATCATAGAGTAGAATGGTTCTCATGCTTAGTTTATTTTTAGCTTAATGTTCTATGCTTGGCTATTTGTGGTTTACCACTGCATCATATTTTTGGACACTGATGTGACCATGATTGAGCTGAGCCATTTTTTTTTCCTGTGGTACTGTGTTTGGATAGTTTATACTACTACCAGAAACAAAAGATGAGAAGATAGTTCACCTTTTTGGTGTAACTAGAAATTAGTTGGGCCTAAAGGTACAAAAATATAATTTCATGTGTAAATAACTCAAATTTAAATTTATAAAGTAAACCTAAATGAAAAACTATAAAACTAACTTATAAAAGTAAAAATTACTATTTAAAAGATACCAAGTTAGTGATAGAAAGACAATTAAAGGGGAAAGAAAATTAACGATAACTTCATTGAGTAAATTTAACGATTAAAAATAACCCAAATTCAAAATTTTTGAAATTTCAGTATTAAACACATTAAAATTGAAATTATAAGCAAAAAAATAAAAATAAAAAACTCTCAAACGGCACAAAAATATAATTTGGTGTAAAAGGGAATGTTTGAAACTTAAAGAAACTCAAAAAAGTTTTTAAAAGTTTTTACTTTTTTGGTACAAATATTAGGCCAACTTTTAAAAAATTTACGAAAATTCGTTGGAACATGATGAAATTTTACTTGAGAATTTGAAAATTTTTAGGATTTTATAGAACTTTTTCGTACAAATATCAGTCTAACTTTTTAAAAAATTTACCAAAATTTGTTAGAAATAAAAATAATCCCAAAAGTTATAAGTAAAAATAAAACTCCAAAAGTTTTGAAAATTTTCAATTAAAATATTGCACGAAAGACTTATAAAATAAATACAGATTTTGATTAATTAAAATTGCAAACATATTTAATTAGAGTAAAAGTTTTAATCGGTATTTCTAAATATTTACCTGTCCCTAAACATGTGCCTAAAGGTAATTTCTAAATATTTACCCAAATTCAAAAGTTCTAATCGGAAGCAACAGCAGAGCCTCCCTTCTCTATATATATATATATATATATATTGCCACATGGGATAACATCCCATCAATGAACGGAAAAATACCTATCTTCCATATAATATAGATGTTTTTCTTCTTGGGCCCGATTGGATGGTGCTAAAATTTCAGGAGGATAAGTTTTAGAGAGGTATAACATAAGAGGGTGTATTTGTTTTAGAGGATTGGCCCACATTGATGTGATGTTTATGGAGGGGGATAACTTTTGACTTGGTTTGGATATTTTATAAATAAGAGGGGGTGAATGATAGAAAAAATAGTCAAATGACTCTTTTGCCCTTGTAATGTCCCAAACTTTGTTATCCATTAAATTAAATATTAAATTACAAGACTAACTCTATTTAATTATTTTTGAACAATTTGAAGTTGTATTATTTATTTCATTGAAAATCTAATTGTTTATAAATTTATTTAAAGAATTTTTTTTTTAATATGTACTTTTGAATGGTTGGTTATTATCTAATTTTTTTTTAACTATATTTATTTTGATTTGATGGCTTATCTATTTATTTTTTACTAGCATTATATTTATTTTGATCAAATTTACAATAATGTAACGAGGGTTAAAAACGTCAAAAACAAGGGGCTTAAAGGGGGATAACTTTTGGCTGGCCCTAAGGGTGCCCAAAAGTTATCTGCCAATAGGGGAAGTTAAGGGGGGAGGAAAACTTTAGAGGGGAAGAGGGGGGCAAAATTTGTCATCCAAACAAATAGCATATGTGTGGGACCCATACTTACGAGGGGATAAAAGTTTTGGATGGAGTTTTTGGATGCATCCAATCAAGGCCTAGCGATCTTGTTACTGATTCGTATTTACAAAAATGCACTCATTTTTCTGTTTTGCATGATTGATGCAAACAGAGGACACGCAATGTTCTGACAGAGAAGATTGCACAGCTCAACTCTGCAATAGACGATGTCTCTGCACAGCTTCGAGCTGATGATGCCCCAAATGGAGCTGCTGTCTACTCAGATGAACTGGCTTCCATATGAGAAAAATGTTCTTTTGTTTGAAACTTGAAGAAGAACCCTGAAGTTGTTAGAAGTTACTCCACTTGATATGATAGCATCGGAAGCAAATCCTCAAAAAAATTCACCAATAAGGCTCTGTTTGTTTCATTATAAAATGTTTTTAGAGAAAACACATTTATTCATGTTTTAAGAAAAAATTTCCAAAAAATATAAGCAAAAGTGTCTTCCTCAAAAAATTTTTACATCAAAACAAACGGAGCCTAAATTCAGGTTGAAGGTGTCCTTTTGCTTATCAAGTTGATGTCTGTTTCTTTATACTTCTATGGAGATTTACGTTTCTTAATATAACATATACAATTAGATTAAACCACTGTTATCTATTACGATTGGTATTATGTTCAGCAATTAAATGCAGATACTACCGATTAGTTGGCTGAGTTTTTAATATGATTGCAATTCCTCTCTTTCTTGTACGTTGATTGTTAATGTTTAATTATATGCCTAATATCATGATAAGGTATGCATCATTTAAGACCAATACCTGACTACACAACAGGCTAGTGAGTTTTCTGTTGCTTTCACCATTTCATTATTGAGAGCTTTAAATGAGCATTGGTATGATAGGACCAGCAGATGAACAGTTTTCTTCTTTTTTGGAAAATAGTTAATCAAGATTAGAGGCTGTTTGGTCTTTGTTTTCCCTTGTAAGAACATGAAAATAGGTTGCCACTGAAGCTGTCTATTATTTTGATTTGTCCCATGCTCAAATTTTAGTAATTTTTGCTGGGTTAGATAACAGAAAATGATCGGAACCCACCACCAATACTGTGTGGTCCAAATTTTGAATGGTTAAGAAATTGGTAAGATTAGATTGGAATCTCCTTTTTCTCCCCTCCTTGTATTCATAATTTTTTGATATTTTCATCATGAAAAAAAGAAAATATCAATGACAACGTTGAAGGAAGTTCATCCCAACAATCAAGTCAACTTTTTTTCGTTGGGTTTACCTTTAAACTGTGTCCATGATTTTTTTTTTTAAAGGCATTGTGATAGTGGAAAAATTGGATTGTCAAATGGTGGAACCAGGGGGACCTTGGTGTTTCGATGGACCTAATAAAGCCTATTATTTACCTCCTCCACCCTGCATAGAGGCTTCTTATGGTGGTGCATCAGATTTAGAGGATCAAAATTGAATTAAGGACAAGTCCACGTGAGGGAATAAGAGTTTTGTCTTTTGTTCAAACTCAGTTTGGTACTTCAGATTTTCAAAAAAATCTCATGCCCAGTCCTAAACTAAAAAATAAATGCCAAGCCCGTTCATGAATCCGAGATAAATTAAAAATATAAACAATAAATATTTATAATATATTATATTCAAAATCTAAATTATATTTATTTTTGTAGGCATTTGGGTCATCTTGCTGCAGATGTGGGCTCCTGCGCAAACCTTCACCGTGGCAGAACGGTATCACTCACAAGATCTTTTGGTTGTGCCCTCGCCCCGGGCACTCTCTGCCTAGATCCCCTTCTTTCCCAACTAGGAACATTTAGGGTCAAGAGACACTGAATTCCTGTTATAGAATCTCACCTCTTAGGTCTTTGATAATGAATACTTAAAAAATTTCACCTCATTCACATAGGTCAAGAGCGAGGCTTAAGGATTACCGAACCAAATAACTGATTAGCATATAATCATCAGTATGTACCACTGGGGATAAACGGCTTGGTGGCTAAGGATAGAAGATCTGTCTTGACACCATTGACTAGCTCATGGTGAAAAAATCATTACACGACAAAACTCACTCTATGATATGTAATTGCCTCATACTAATATGGTCACGATCCTCATACTAGTTGATCATGTAGAAGTGCTACCGTTACTTGGTCGAATACCTTTACTTACGAACATATCAAACCATGTAAAGTTGGTCACATAGCCTTGGGATTACCGTCCTTGGCATGTGTGATCCAGCCTCATTATCTTGACTTATCCCATATAAATACCTTCATCTACGATACTCCATATATATATGTTGCATACTTTCTTATCATTCAGAACTCTCAATAATCTCTCTCCATCACTCCAAGTTGCCATAATTCTCACTCTATTTGTCTTTGGTTATTTTCTGTCATTGACAACGTATAACACGGTTCTCAGATAATTAAAGCATCTGGCTTCATTCCAATCATCCACAATTTTAAAATAGGGTCAAGTCTAGGCAAGACTTGTTTGCATAAACTCAAACCCTATCCACAAAATAAACAAACCTATTTTTTGAAAAATAAAGAAAAAAATAAAATGAAAAGATCCAATAAATTTAAAATTAAATTTTCAGTCTGTTCCATATGCAATATTTATATGCTCAGAAATGGTCAAATAACTAGCCGAAATGATCGGATCAGGGGCCTGCTAACCAATAATCAACTATAATCAAATGCCACTGTTTGATTAATAAGTTTGAAGGGACATAATGTGAGACAGCCCATAAAGAAAAGTTGCTTTGACATAATTCCAAAACCAATGTCAAAATCAAGCACGAGTTGAGGTAACATTTAGCAAATTATTGTGTCATGTAATTTTTGGCTTAGAATTATAGATTAATCCATGTAACTTCAAAGTTGCCAAACTTGACTAAAAAAGGTAGATCACACCAATGGCAAACACAATAGCCAGGGAGAGGGACAAGAATATTTTATGTTCTAGTGGTGCCAAAAAGTGATACAACATGTTTAAGCGGACCCACAGCATAAATTATAGGAGCAATTTGCCCAATTCATTTTTGTTGTATATAAACTCCGTTTGATTTGATAAAAAATGGTAAAAAATGCTGAAAAACACTAAAAATCTTTAGAAGTTATTTATTTTTTATTCCACTATAAGAATTATCAACCCACAACTTTTATCAAATTTTAAAATTTTTTATCACTTCAAACATCCATTATTGTTCTATATAATTTGTTAACACTAGTAGAGAACAGAAAACAAGAGAACCATGGCAGGGATGACTACCTACAATCGGTTTTATTCCCATTTAGCGACTGCTTTAGGCAGTCATGAGACAGTCGGAAAATCCTTTTAACTACTACTTCGTCTTCACAAATAACCACTTATGGGGATGTTCACATACATTTTTTTTTTTTTTTTTTTTTTTTGGGCACAACGCACATAAAAAATGCCAATTTACTAACGAAATTACCAATTTTATTAAAATAATTTTAATTTCTTTAAATTATTCTTAAAAATTTTATTTTATTACCATGATTATCCTTAATAATTTACTATAAAAATATTTATAATTTCTCCTGTTGCTGCCAGCACTTACTTTCCATCGGTAACTCTACAGTATAACCCTCTTAGGCCAAGTTTAGCGACTTGAAAGAGGAAGGGTGACAATATAAGTTAGTATACTTTCACTGTAATCCTATTTCAATTGTTTATATTCTAGTTTAATACTCAAATCATAATTCAGAGCTAGAAAAATTATTAACTTTGTTTAATATCTAACTCGTAGTATAGTCCTTAAAAAATCCAAACTCCGCCTTTGAGTTAGCATTGATCCATAGTCAGGCAAGCATTGCTTTCACAAGTTGCATGCCAAATTGATGAATTCCATT
>QLOD02000001.1:39229844-39272106 GCA_003260245.2 Sideroxylon spinosum
CCAATGCCACGATTGCGAGTTTGACATGGTCTTTTCATATAGATATAGACTTGTGCGCCTACCAAACTATACATAAATACATATTCTTACAATCGTGTTTAAGTGTATAAATAAATAAATTAAAAGCTCATCAAAATCACCTTTGAATTACAAAAAATACTATTGTTAATTAGTTTTTTTTTTTTTTGTACAATTTTGAATAAAATAATAAATTTATATTTATGTGTGTATATATCCTTTTGTATATACTTATATTGATATTGTAGGTATGTTTGGATGGTAAAAAAAATACAATAAAAGTATAAAATGCTGATATGAAGTCATACATAAGAAAATTTAATTAAAAAATATTAGTAATTTTTTATAACTTTTAGTGAAATTTGATAAATCAAACATTCTAATATATATATACACCACGCACTCATATAATCTTTTTTTTTTTCTTGGATAGGTAAGTTTTAGGCACCGTTTGGAGTGTTATAAAACTCTAACAATTTTTAAAAGTTTCTAAAACTCATTTATTTTTTATCTCACTGTACGTATTATGAACTCACATTTTATCTCATTTCTATCTTAATTTTTATCACTTCAAATACACTCTTAATTATATTAATAAAGAACGTTATTTACAAGAATTTATCTCTTACAAAAGAATTAGAGTATCTCAAGATAATTATAAGCAGTTATCCAAGGATACCATCTAATAGCAACATTCTTAATTCTTTTCTTTGCAGATACATTATAAAAGGAAATTACAATTTGCACTCGTATGATCATTTGGCATAAGATGTCTACAAGGGAATATTTACAATTGCGTTTTTCGATTTTGTTGCATCCTAACAATACCAGACACAAGGTTGGACAAACAAATTCGGATTTTGCTTATATCTGCAAAGGTCACTTCGTTCACTTAATTAATTACTTGATAGCTTCGTGTTGGTGGCATATGCATATACACACATGCACGCACGTACAGACAAAAATGATTTCAGGCCAAACTTGTCCAAGTTGACAACTCCAATAATGTTGAGGTCAAAAGTCAGTGACTACCCCTTTTCATCGCAAGGGTCATGGAAATATATCTATTATTATTAATTAGATAATTCTAACTTTTTATATACTATATGTACCCTTTAAAAAATTGGTTAACAACAATTAGGACATAACTTCAAGACACCACTTTTATCCAATTATTTTCAGCGGGATTGAATTAATAATATATTATTTTTAATTGAGTTAACTTTAATTTTATATTTAGTTTACATTATTAAAGTTTCAAATTGAGCTAAGGGATAATATTACGGGGTTGTTTAATAGAAAAAAATTGATAGAAAAAGTACAGTAAAAGTACAAAGATTTGACATAAAAGTGATGGGTGACAAAATTTGATTGAAAGACAGTACGAACTTTTTGTAACTTTTGATAATTTTTTATTTTTTTGCCGTGGACAAACAAGGCCTACATACCTTTACTCTCGAATTGTTATTATATATATATTTCTATCACAATCTAGCACCCCTTATTTAATAAACATCATTGACTATTTTTTTTGTCTTTTTCTACGTATGTTAGCAATCAAAACAAGACTTTTGGATTTAAAAAATAAACTACATTTATTAATTATGACATAAAATAAGGATATGAATTTGCGTTGGAATGTGATTCTAAAAATCTTACTAGAATTTATAGAATAGGGTATGATTGATTTATAAATTTGGAATAATAATTTTTTAAAACAAAAAATAATAAAAAATAAAGATTTACCTAATAAATAAAATTAGTAGAGAAGAGATCAAGGATAACGCAAGTGGTAAGAGCCGTCCATCCACAGGATTAGTTTTGGGTTGGGGCAAGCTTTTCTCATAGGTTGGAATAGTGCTTTGAGTTATATAATTGGCATTGTTTAGAGTTTTATATAAAAATATAAAACTCTTCAAATCTCTACAAAGACGAATAACGAGACTGTATAATTTAATTTTTTTATTTATTGTATAAAGTACAAGACCTTAACTTTTATAAAATTTATATAATTTTATACAACTTTAAACATACATATAATGTTGAATGTATACATGTAATGTTGAATGTTTTGAAGAACAAGGAGGGGAAAAAAATTATAGGAAAAGAGTGTCACGAAAATATATATATATACTCATTTTATTGATGAATAACAAATCACACAAAGTTGTGACTGAACATATTACCCACGTCATTTAAATATTAAAAACAATATTGCACTCGCATATCACACATAACGTAAGCAGTGTTTGGTTTGTTAAAAATCAACAAAAAAATTCTTGAAAGTCTCTAAAAATCTCTGAAATTTTCTAATACATTTTGTCTAATTCGTACTTCGTGAAATCTCTATAAATTTCTATATATATCTATATTCTATCAAATTTTTACGAATTCCAATACCTTTTTTACAAACTATAATAATTTTTTCATAAACCCAATAATTTGTCAACAAATTTAACATAAATCTATGAAACGGACTGGAAAAACGTTTCAACGGTTTCTTTTTTTAACTTTTTCATGCAAAAGTCAAAACGTTCAACAATTTAAAAAAAAAAATTTCTACCGTGGGAATAGAATAAATTTTTTTTTTAAAATTGTTATTATTATTATTATTATTTTTACCAATCCAAACCCTACCATAATATAGATTATCAAAACGTGAAAAAAACACATCAAGATAAATAAAACAAAAAGACGTACATATATATTATGATACAATTTATGTAAGACATACAATTTTAGTGTTTCAGCTAGGGTATAATTTAGAAAATCTCGTCTGCACTAAGGATAGTATTTGAGTTAATATCTTTGGACAAACTCAATAAAGTTTGTCTCCACTGGTTTAGAAAATACATCAAGATTCTATTATTATTTTTCTTTTTTGTAAAAAAATTATTATTTTTTTCTATTTTTATCACCTTAAAAATGCAATTTTACTCTTCATACTAATCATAAATTTGGACTCGGCCCCTATTAATATTTGATTTTAACAGATTCCCTCGTAGCAACAAACAATCACTATAAGAAAAGTTTGGATTGCTAATCACTACACTAGAATACTACTTCTTCTTCAAATATTCTATATTATTGGTTAGAATTTTACAAGAAAAATGTTGGAATATTTTATATTAAGTTATAAAATATTCTTTATATATATATATATAAAATAAAATATTTTATATCTTAATTTTTTAGTATATAGTTTGAATTATTTTGGTATGTAAATCATTATTATAGATACCCTTTATTATAAGTCTATTTAAACACCTCGTTTTAACCTTTATAATGCATATAATAAAATGTAGAATTATATTTTCTCTCTAATTCTATTCGTTCTCTTATATTTTTAACATGGTATTAAAGTTATAGGAAATTTCATCTCATGAACTAACTTTTGGGATTGAGATGGGGTCAAGACTAGGTATCACTGATATCAAAGTCCAAATTTACCATCAATCTTAACTCACCGGAAAAAACGAGTTATCACTCATTCCAGCTCAAAGCTCCATGTGTAAAGAGGAAGATTGCCGAGGTTTCCCATATGGAGATGATAGTCAATATATAAGTGTGAAAAAAAGTTGCACATCATGAGTTAGTTTTTGGGATTAAGATAGGTCTAAAACCACACAATATATATATATATATAAAGAATATTTCTTATATATATTAGATTAAGAAATATATACCTTTTGTTAAAATATTATATATTAGATTAAGAAATATATACCTTTTGTTAATATATACCTTTTGTTAAAATATTATATATTAGATTAAGAATTCTTAATCTAATATATAATATGTTAATCTAATATATTATATTTTAACAAAAGGTATGAATTTTTCGATTCAAAAATAAAATGTATATATATATATATATATATATTCAGAATTTCATTTTCCTTGCTAAAGGTAGGTTTACCGCCATTTTTATCTTTTACTTTTTTAGCCCAGCTTTTATGATTGTAGAGTAGGGTAGCTAAAAGTCGACTTCATAGAATTCTGTTAACTATTACTAATTTTTACTAGAATAAAAAATAATAAGTAGAGAAAATCGTATGATAAATAAAGTCACCACGGAGGCATCTAAGTTTTTATTTCATTTATATTAATAGGATTAATTACACCAACATCCATTCAATTATGACTCATTTCTAATTTACCCATTTCATCTATTAATCTTAATACTTTAGTCCCTCATCAATTTAAAAAAGGGTTTCATTTGAAAATAGTTAAAAAAGTCCGTTAAATTTTTATTTATTTATTTATTAATTTTTAATTATCTCAATCTATTTTTAATATGATTATTACATAGATATTTAAATTTGAAACTTATCACTAGATGTTTGCATGGGTTAGGTCAGATAAATAATTTAATTTTTTTTGTTATAAACTAAATAAATTGAATTTTTCCTTATCCCAACAAAAAAGAAAAGACTCGACCCAAAAAAAATAAATTATAAAGAAACATGGTGAGCAAAACCAAATAAAAATAAAAATAAAAAATTAGGTTTTTAATCTTAAATATTTTCATTTGACTTAGTTCTTTTTTAATCTAAATTTAGCCTAACATTTTAAACCAAAATTTGAGAATACATTGTCTATTATTTTTTTTAAAAATGAAATATATATAATAAAATAGAATAAATAAATAAATAAAAATAATTATTTATTATGAAAATCTGAGAATTAATTTGGGTGGATTCTTTGTCAAAATTAGATTAGGATCATTTTCTTTAATGGTATAAAAAAATTCGATTTATTTAATTTATAATAGAAAATCGAATGATTTATCTTATCTAATTCATGAAATCTTTGGTCATAAGATATCTTTGGTCATAAGTTCTAAATTTGTTTGATTATATGTGAGTAATAATCATATTAAAAACAGATTGAGATAATTAAGAAATAATAAATAAATAAAAAGTTAATGGGTTTTTTTAAGGATTTTTAAGTTGATACCTTTTAAATAGATTAGAGGTCAAAGTGTTAGAGCTAATAAACGAGTGCGTAAATTGAAAAAGAGGTATAGTTAAAAGAATATCAGTGTAATTAACCTATAATAATAATAAGTCACAATTTAAGTTGTAATGAAATTTTTTTCTTGAAAAAAAATTTATAAAAATATTATGTTAGGCTATAGTTACATGTTTAAAATTAAATATATGATGGTTATTTTTATTTGATTTTTTCTTGTAAAATTTATTAATTTTTTATTTTATTCTTTTTCATTTCTCAAGGAATAATGATATAAAATTAAAATAGTATTTGAACTGGGATGTAATTATAAAATTATTTTTAAAATTTATCTAATAAATTATGATTTAATTAGTATTTAGTTCATAATAAGAAATAAAAATAGTTATATGATAAATAGAATTTTAATTGTAGAGAGTATAATGTAAGTATCTCTAATTTTTTTTTTTAGTTGGAAATCAAAAAAAGTTGTGATTAGATAGTAATAGAATGCTTCTATGACATAATATTTTAAAAATATAAACACATTATATGTTTACTTATAATTTATAGTAAGATATAAATAATAAGGGTAGTTGGTAAAGCCAAGTACTTGGTGAGGCTTTTTAATTTTTTTTTTCTTCAATACCTTTTAATCATCAATAACAAAACCCACATCTTAAAACATATTATAAATTATTTTTTAAATTTAATAATTTATTTAAGTAATTTTACTTTTACCTCTCATTTTCCTTGTATACCCCCTTAATTTTTTATTAATCTTTTTTATTTAATTAGAATACTCCTTATTTACTCACTACTCACTTAAATAATACCATTTATTAGTTAATATAAATGTTTCAATATTTTTAAGTATTGATTAAATTATTTTGAAAATTTTAAAAAATATACAAGATAAAAAACAATTAATAAATATTTGTTTCATTCTCTCTATAATAACTTTAACTTTCAATAACTATCTATAACTTTAATAGTATTAAAAGTAAAAATTTTATGACCACTACATAATTAAGTAACTTTGCTCTTTTATTTTTTTATTTCCTTAAATACCCTTTTAACTAATCATTACTCTTTTATTTATGCAATTTCAACCAAACATATATATCAATTACACATATTAACTTTAAAATTAAAGACTTAATAAGTACCAAGCAAATTTGAAAGAGGAAAAGTTATCTCACTTAAATTACAACACTATAAAAAAAATTATCCATTATTATTCTTATTATTATTATTATTATTATTATTAAACAAATAAGTGTTATATCTTCAATCAAAATATTGTAATTTTAAATAAAATAAATAAAAACTATTTGAATAATTAGAATATGAGAAAGTCTTATCCCAATTAAATTAGAACACCAATAACAATTATAAATTAAATAATATATATGAAATACTTTGGAATAATCAATAAATAAAAATGAGTGGAGAAATTTGCACTCATTCATTAGTTCTTCACTCCCATAATTTTTTTTTTTAATAATATATATAGGTTCCATGTGTTATTTGAAATATGTTAGAATAATAGACTTACATAATAAAAAAAATTCTTTAAAATAATTATAGTGAGGTATCATATCTTATAATCATAGCACCATTTAGGTATCACACATGACGCGATATTTCAAACTCTGTTATGTATATTTAATATGATATAAAGTGCATTTGGAGTATCAAAAAATAACAAAAATTGTAGTTTGGATAATTTTTGGTATTTGGTATGCAACTACAAAACTATGTTTTTCAAATATAAATAATGTAACTTTTTGATTTTTACGTTAGAATGTTGGAGAGAGAAACCATTTCGACGAATTTTTAAACCCGTTCCGAGGGATTTATGTCAGAGTTTTTTTTTAAACTATTGAACTTTATGACTTTTGCATCAAAATGTTGAAGAGAGAAACCATTTCGACGTATTTTGATTAAATTTTAGAAAGTTATTAAAAAAATTTTGAGATTTGTAGAAAAGTTATAGGGGTTTGTAAAGTTGTTATTGGAGATTGCAAAATATTTATTGGCGTATGCAAAAATTTGTTGGGATACATAGATATATATAAATTTGTAAAAATTTCGTGAAGTACAAAATATATTAAAGATTTTTAAAAATTTTCAAAGATATTTAGGGTTTTTCAACATTTTCCAACTCGCGAAACGCATCCATAATGTCTCTGTGGAATGCCTTTGATTTATCTCGTTCTTTTACCATTCAAAAAAGCTATAAAACAAAAGAAGGGGAAAAAAAAAAAAAAAAAAAAAAAGCAAACAAATTGATTGGTTGAATTGTTCTCCACCCCCCCCCCCCTTTTTCCCGAAAGCCAATACCTAATTATTGGAAGACTCAATTCCGGCCAGCCACTTTTATCCCTTGTGTTGGTGGCTTGGCCAACCACAATTATTTTCAATTCCTAAATATAGATCTACATATTTTAAAATATATATATATAGTTAATATTTAGTTTTAGTTTGGAAAAATAAAAATTATTTTTTAATAACTAATTACGAAAAAAAAAATTTAATTTTTGTTTTACGTTTAGACAAAAGAAAATTTTAATAGTTAACTTTTTAATTTTTGTTAATTTAATATTTTTTATGTTTTTTAAGATTAACTCTAAACACCCACGATATTTACAAAAATTAAGAACCCAAATTTACATGGGCTACGTACCTGGCTGGCCCTGGCTAAGTTTTGACCGGTGTTGTCAGCACATATCCAAGGCTATACATACAGTCAGCATCCCAATCAGATACTTCTCTGGAGTCCACCTGGTCCTTCTGGAACATCTCCCATTTTAAGGTAGCGTTTGACCCAAAAAAAAATGACCTTTTTTTTTGTGTTATCAAATTTATACTTTTACTACGGGTGGTCCGTACCTTAGTTACGAGAATCAATCTCAATCATTCATTGAATTGAATATATAAATATCACATCAATAATTTATTTTATTATATTAATATTTTTATTAATTAAAAAAATTAAATAAATTAATTACTAAAAAATAAATTTTTTCCTTCAAAATTTAAAGAAGAAAAAAAAGTTAACTAGTAAACAGTTAACTTTTTTTATTTTTATTTTTCTTAAACCCATCTTGAAGGTATTAATTTTAATTATAATTTTTTACTTTAAACAACACGTAAACATTTCTAGGATGCGTTTCCGTTACTAAAATTTTTTTAAAATTTTATAAAAATCATTTGTTTTTTATTTTACTTTATAAATTATAAACACATAATTTTTATCATTTTATTTCTTTTTTTTGTCGTTCCAAAAACCACTGAATCGTTAATTTAACGGCAGAAATATATTAAAAAAAAAAGTTTACCAGATTGACATTAACCTCAACCCCAACAGTAATTCCCGCCATTTGAGCTGCGTTCCCGTGTGGGACCCATGGCAGAAATACACCCCCGAGTCACACCCTCCAAATTAATTTCAGAAACATCACTACGCACCATCACCAGTGACGTAATCGCGAATGCAGGTCCACAACCATCATCCGTAAGCTCGCACACACCGGATCCCAACACGCCCGGTCTTGTCCTGTTGTAGGGGAGGTGCGATGCGGTGGTTCGCTCTATATAGAGAAGGCCTGACCAGCACATGAGAATGATAAAGAAACAATCAGCCACTACGCATACGTAGACGTATGCGTATGCATATACATATATATATATAGGGAGAGAGAGAGAGAGAGATAGAGAGAGGGAGGTCGCTGGTTGTTGATGCATAAATACCCGTGAAGATTGGAGAGTCCAGTGGCCTTTTCTCTGTCGGCCGCCGTGGATCCTAACTTGTAATTGTTATTGGCGTAGCTCTGAATCCTCATTCCCTTCCCTTCTCAAGGCTAGGATCCCGGGGTTTCGCTTCTCTCAACCCATACTTGATTCCAGGTACCTCTTCTTCCTCTACACATTCCACATACGATGTGTATATATATGCATATATGATGTGTTTACATATTCGTTTGTGTGTGTGTGTGTATATATATGCAGACACCCCTTGTGGTAACGGAGCTGAATTTATTATACATGTTCTCTCTCGTTTTTCCTCGTCCTCATTTAATTAATTATGTTTTGACCTAAAATGCTTCTATAAAATAAAACCTATACATGGATATATATATATATATATATATGAATTAATCAAGAGATTTGGAGATAAGTCATTGGTTATGGACTGGGAATTCTCTCTCTCTCTCTCTCTCTCTCTCTCTCTTTGGTTATAGCTGTGGGATTCCAGCTCCAATATCATGTATAAGCTCACCCAAGAAACTTTGAATTCCCAGGTCGCAGCCATTTTTCCAGAAGCCAACCCCAAGGGTTCCTATCTTGTTGCTTTTTCTCTGGTTCCTGATGCATGAACTATACATTTTTGTTTATTTTATTTTATTTTATTTTTTGTTTGTCTACGCACATGCACTCTCTTCTAAAGTTCAAAATTCAATGTTTTATTGATTCAATCTTTTAAATTATGGTGTGGTCTTCTGATTCTTCTCTTTCTGAAATCTCAACCAAGCACATTAGAATAATAAAAAAAAAAAAATGGTGCGTACATATGAGCAATCAGGGTCAGGGGATTAGATGGCAGTGGGGGTATGGAAAGTAAATGTTTTGTCCTTTACCTATTTATTAATTTACCTGACGTTTTGTACTTTTTCTCTGTCATGATTTTAATAATATTTTATTCTTCATGTACAGTAGTTTTTTTTTTTTTTTCCTGGCCCTTTCTTTCGTTACAAAATAGAGATTATTTGAAGTGATAAATTTTAATTCATGTAATAAATAAAAAATAATTAATTTTTAAAATTTTATTTTAATACCAAACATATTTATAGTTGAATATATTATTTTTTGACAGCATAATTTAGGGGGTGTATGAAGGAAAAAAGTTAACAAAAAAGTGTAATAAAAATATGAAGATTTAACATAAGAGTGATAAATGACAAAATTTAATTGAAAGAAAGTATAACTTTTTATAATTTTTTGTTGTTTTTGATGTTACCAAACACGGACTTAATTTTTTACCATAAGTATTCTCACATGGAAATCATTCAGAATCCTTCAATTATGCGAAAGCTGATCTGGGATAGACTGCAATCATGAAAAGACTTCCAAACAGAAGCAAAAGTCTGGAAAAAGTTAACTTTATTTTTTGTTTGTTTAGAATAATAAAAATTTAATATTTATATGCTAATGCTAGATGGTGCAGGTCCCTTAACCAGCTTACGGTCAAAAGTTAACTTAATTTAGACCCGTGAAAGTTATTATAAATTTATAAAAGTTATATAATTATAAATCAAATAGTTGTAGAAATTTTTAAAATTTTATAGAATTTCAAACGCATTCCAACTTTATTTTAGCACATTTAAATGAACTTTATGTATTTATTTGAGTTTTTATATCTCATTTAAGATTAGGAATAAATATATTTGAACTTCTTTTCTACATTTCTGTTTTTATTTGAATCATATTTACATTTTTTTAGTTTCCAATAAATCGGGAAATAGGTTGATGAATAGAACATTATTCGAGTGGTTTAAATTAAAACAATTGAATGTCAGATTTGAGCCTATATCACAATTTAAATCTAACTTCATCGTTAACTTTTTGTGTTCCGCAAAATAAATTTTTTATTCAGTTTAGTATTATCATTGACACATGGACAGACGATTTTTTTTTTTTTGGGGGGGGTGGGGAGGGGGACTAATTCAATTAATCAAATATTTTCCCCTTTTTCATTAAGTGATATGCTGAGAATTATGCAATTAAACAAAGAGCGAATCTACTCATTCTAAACAAAGTTGTAGCTTTTGCTTTATTATATTGAGGTCACCCTTTAAATCTCCTCTTTTTCAAAAAAAAAAACAACTCTCCCACTCTTTAATTATCTTTTGTACAACTCTCCCACTCTTTAAAAAGATCATATAAGCTTTTGATGAACTTTGTAAATCATTTTGCATTGGTTCTGATCATTTAATCTCATTGGTTTCTGTCTGGTTCTGCTTGCAGATTTTCCTCCTCTTTTATTAGGAATATATATACATATCGGTAGATAGATAGATACATACCAAAGTAAACATATACACAGCAGCTTAGAAAAATTCTACATTGTTTAAAGAGGAAGAAACAAAACATCATTTTTGGGAGAAGTATCACAAGGAAGAGGAAAATATGGGTTTCTTGGCACTCTTGGAAGTGGCTTCCATGCCTATACTGCAAGTGCTCGTAATCAGCACATTAGGAGCTTTCATGGCAACTGATTATCTCAATCTTCTTCCCTCTGCTACAAGGAAGTCCATGAACAAGGTATAAGACCCTTTAGTTTCTCTAGCTTATATGTTCTCTCAATTACACAATTCTTAAGAATATTTATAGTCATAAGCTCTCTTCAAGTGTTTGACAAAAAAAATTCCAATGTGAATACAGATTGTGTTCATGGTGTTTACTCCATCCCTGATGTTTGTGAGTCTGGCTGAGACTGTCACCTTCGGAGATCTCATTGCATGGTAGGTTATTCTTAATTAACATCTGTGCCATTTCTTTGTATCTCTTTACCTGAGTGCAACATTTCTCTGCTGAAAAATAATGTCTAGGGAATAAGAAGGAAAATGATGTACTACTAGAATTTATGGTGAGATTGATGTGACAATGGCATTTATATAAAGAAAGAACATGTTATGGGTTATTGTTTTAGGAGTGATTTGCACCTATGTCATTCTAACAATAAATTCCGAAACGATAACATTCCTTGAAAAAATTTAATGTGTGGAATGGGTGATGCGGGAATGATTCTAGCTCATAGGACAAGGAGCTAGAAATAAAGTACAAATTAAACATGGTTTTTCAAAATACTAGTAAATTAGTTGTAACGTATGAAGCACTCCGCAATGATAGAGTTATAAAGCATTTAAAAATATATGTATTTTTGACAGTTTCTCTGTTCCAAACTCCTGGTTTTCTGCTTAATGGGTGGAGACTATTTGATCACCTGTTCCCCTGTTCAGTAAAGTTCTTGTGAAGTAAATGCTGATTAGCCGGGGAAAACAATTCAATGTTAATGAAAGAAAGGCACTAAATGCTACCTCTGAACTTACAAGGAAACTATTGAAATTTGTTATTTCTCCTCAGGTGGTTTATGCCTATAAATGTTGGCCTAACCTTTCTATTTGGAGGAATACTAGGATGGATAGCAGTAAAACTGCTAAAGCCAAAGCCACATCTGGAAGGACTGATCATTGCTACTTGTTCATCAGGTAACTGTCAGACAGACAGGCTCTGGTTCTCTGCATTTTATAGGTACCAGCTTAGAAACTAGCTGATCATTGTTTTATTCTTGCGATAAAACAGGAAACCTGGGAAACCTTCTCTTGATAATTGTCCCTGCAATCTGTTCTGAGGATGGCAGCCCCTTCGGCGATCACAAAATTTGTAGTTCCGTTGGACTCTCCTATGCATCTTTCTCCATGGCGGTAAGCCAATTTTGCATTCTTCAAAACCCAAAATTTCTATTACTGATCATCCAGATACAAAATGAGATGATTTAAGTCATAAAACACAGGAGTAAACCCTGGAATAGAAATCCGAAGTGTCCTTAGATATATTGTACATTTAAAATGATTCATGATCCTATTCAATCTCAAACGATTCAAGTTCGTTGTTTTTGTCTGTGGTTTGTGTCTTGAGTTTCTGTGCATTTTGCAGCTTGGAGGTTTCTTCATTTGGACTTACACTTACCAACTAGTACGGAGCTCAGCCTTGAAATACAAAGATCTTCAGGCAGCCGATCGGGAGGTCTCGAAGGTACCAAACAAGAACTTAGAAGCTAACGGAAAGACTCATCTTCTGGAAGGAGAAGCTCAAGAACACATGGCCATAGACGTGCCACCGGGAAAATCCACTGAAGCCAACCCGGAAAATCAAGCTGTAACTGTGAGTCCTGTTTGTTTCAGTTAATTTCCTAGTATCTGCATTCATAAACAGGAAATCCCAAAAAAATATTAAAAAAAATCAGTAATTGTTCCTCAAAATTCTGAAATATGGGTTATTGCAGATTGTGCCCCAAGAGTCTGCAAGCACACGAGAGAAAAGGAATAAGCCATTCTGGGGTAACTTGGTCATAATTCTCCACCAGTTGCTGCAGGAGCTATTGGCACCTCCAACCATTTCTGCTGTGAGCGTTTTTCTTCTCAAACTTTAAGCTCCAATTATGCGTTTACAATATGTCTGGAGATTTACTGCAAAAAATAAATGACATTGATTCTCCACCATCCATAATCAGATCATTGGATTCGTTTTTGGAGCAGTCCCTTGGCTGAAGAACCTAATAGTTGGTGACGATGCACCTCTTAGAGTGTTTCATGACTCCATCAAATTACTTGGGTATGTCTCCTTCACACAGACAGAACTATGTGCCTCTTCATTGTCTAGTAACTAATTGTAGAATAAATTGCTTTTCAGGGATGGGACAATTCCTTGTATCACCCTTATACTAGGAGGCAACCTCACACAAGGTAGAAAGGAAGCTCTATAAATTCCCCTATTCAATACTATATGATTGGTGGGACTAGACTATTTGCAAAATGAAGAAAAAGTAACCTAAAAATTTTTAATCAGAATGATGACAGTATTTGAAGAGAGAGATTTACAAGAGTTCCACCTTATTGCATTACCCTAAGCGAAGTTTATAATTTTCTGTTGATAAACTGAATTTATAACAGGCTTACGCAACCCAAAATTACGGCCGATGATGATCATCGTTGTCATCTGCGTGCGATACGTGCTTCTTCCTGTAATTGGGATTGGTGTAGTGAAAGCAGCCGGCAGCCTTGGCTTTCTTCCCTCAGACCCGTTGTTCCACTATGTGCTGATGATCCAATTTGCACTGCCACCTGCCATGAATATTAGTAAGGCCATTGCTGTTGATCACTTAAAACTGATATTATTATGGGTTTGATCTGTTTTTCTGCTACTTTTGAGCTTTTGCTCTGATCTTCAAAAAGACTTGGTATAGTTAAGAATGAAGATTGAATATTTGGTGATGTTGCAGGTACAATGGCCCAATTGTTTGATGTGGCTCAAGAGGAATGTTCAGTGCTCTTCCTCTGGACTTACCTGGCTGCTAGTCTCTCACTCACTGTCTGGTCCACAATCTACATGGGGATTTTGTCTTGAACCCCTCTTGACTAGAGGGGGAAATTGATATATATATATATATATATATGTAATGTCACATTGATCTAGGGCAGATCAAGATTTTCTGCCTTGGTGATCTTTCATTTCTCTCTCTTTTTAGGTAGATGATTGTCTTTTTCATTTTTATTTTTATTTTTTTATTTTTTTTAATTGATTGCTGTAGATGATTGTCTTATTCAATGTAGTGAATTGGAATTCAAAGGCTCTCAAAGGGAAGAGGGGTTTAGGGCTTAGAAAGTTGTTTTCCAATTGATTGAAAAAGAAAAAGGAAATTATTTCTGGTTTAATTAGCCACTTTTCTGATCTTATAATTATGCTCCATTTCAAGTCAAAGAAAGGATCCAGGAACCATGCAGTCCCAATTTGGTAATTCTATCTGCATTAGGACATCGTCTGATTTTCCATACATACGTACATAAATATATGTATGTTAAATACAAATTTACTACTCAACTGAGAGGACTAAGATGGTCTTAATCAATCTGATTGCATGCACATGTTGATGTGTGAATGGAAACCAGGCCCTAAGTTTTTTACATTCAAAAGGTACAGATGATGGAAAAATTTCATACCTCCTATCCAAACGAAGATCTGCCATCCAATTTGTTTCAGACTCTCCTAGCATCGGTATGGTACTTACCAAAAACCTTCCAATGGTCAAATTAATATGTTTAGTAATTGCTAAAAAAGATATATCCCTCGAAAAAATTCCCTTCCTTGTGTATTTATTCTCTTTTTTTTTTTTTTTTATGGAACGGTTGAGAGATTTTTGATAATCAGGGACATTTCCTAATTTCCACGGATTCCTTTGTTTTGATAAGAAGTAAGAATTGAATGAACCTTATCCAGTTTAAAATGATAACGTATCGATAATTTTTGCAAGGATCATAGGATCATGATTATAGTTTCCTGTGTAATACTCTCTGAGCTTGGCTTGAATGAGCTCAGTTCACTCCGAATGGTCAACTGACCTCGAGCAGTTTGCTTAGGTCTTATCGATCGGTTTTCAAATCACTCGTGAAAGAACATTTGATTCTTTTTAGCTAAGCTCGGAAAACTCCCTCGTCAGGTACTAATTTTAAAATTATTGATGACTTTTCATACTTACCAAACACAAAAATTGATTAATAATAAACTATTGTAATGACCATTATACCTACTAAATTTGTTTAAAAGGGCTGTCATGGAATATCGATAAATGGTTAATCAAGACCGAGCCCCATTTTCATCTATGGCTCACAAGGAAAATATTAACAATAAGAATAATAACAAAGAGTAATTGCATCACTCCAATTGATGCAATTATCCATCTATTTTAGAGTTTAAATTAAAAAAAAAAAAAAGGTTGACTCATATATTACTATAAAAAATTCAGAGTATTATAACTCTGGTCAATTAATATGTTATTATATTGTTAATAATATATATACTTTTTATAACTATTGTAAATGAAATATATTATATTTGAGAAAATTATGAATACGATCCAATAACAAGCAATCAATTATGTTTGAAAAAAAAAATAAAAAACAATAAAGGAGCAGAGATTTTTAACATAAAAACCTTTATCATTCAAAGGGAGAAAAATCATAAGTCATGCACGGATGGATTAGCCAAAATTTTTCATTATATATGGGTTATAAGTTTAAGGTTATAAAGTTACTTGAATCAAATCCTTGATCGTTTGTATAGAACACTTACTTGAATCCCTTGATGAACTAGTCGAGCAAAAGTTCAGTTTTTAACTCTTTGAATATCAATTGATACTTTGTATGAAGAATTTACTGACCGAATATATAAGAGATTTCTCATATGAAGCTCAAAATATCAATATTTAATCTCCTAAAAACTTTCTAGAGGACCTAGTAGATTTCTTATATGAAACTCAAAACATCAATATTTAATTTCTCAAAAACTTTCTGGAAGACCTAAGAGAAAACCTTTGTTTATAGAATCCCAAGTATAATCCATTCTTAGATGAATTTTGATTAGGATTCTTAGGTTTCTTGTTCCAATAAATTAGGAAACTTTTCTTAGAATGTTTTCAATCTCATTAAATGTTAGAAAACCTTCCCAAATAAATATAATAGTTATCTCGCTTGTTTAGACAATTTTCATAATAAATCATGCCTGAAATAAGACACGATACTGTCATAAATATTCTAAAAATTGCTTGGACAAGATTTCTAGCGAACTTTTGATTTTGATTTTTTTATTTTACTACTTATCAAATTTTGTGTTTAGTAAATATGAAAAGTTGTCAATAATTATAAAAAAAAACCTTACGTTTCGTTTGGTTACAAAAAGTTAATTTTTTGTAATTTTTTTGATCATATATATCTTTTTTTCCCATTTTGTTTTTTTAGAATATGTAACTTTTAGGCATATTAATCATATTCGTAAAAAAGATAAAAATAATAATTTACGTTGATTTGAATAAAATCTACTTGTTTGAATAAAAAAATATTAAAAATTAATTTTTTTTAACTATATGAATGTTGGTACAAAAAGTACGTTTGACACGTGGCAAGTCCCCCGAGTACAACTCTTATGTCCTCTTGTGGTCGAGGAACACTTCCCCAAGCAGGAGTGATGGGACGTCTGGATAATTCCCAGAAGTCGCATCGCCCACTATCCCTACTCTTGCCCCAATAGGCAATTAATGAAGATCGTGTTCATTTAAGACAGAGGAGGCGGTATTTAATGGCATACGACAGGCATTTAATGAGGAGCATACTATTTTCAGAAAAGGCGGACGAGGGAAGAAAGCTAATTATTACCTGTTGTTCAGGGAGACGAGACATTGTTTTTCATTCTAACTATAAATAGGATACTTCGTGACAAAATTGAGATATGCCTTCTATAACCCACCAATTGCATTTCTATTGATTTTCTCTCAAGCCTGTACTGACTTAATCTTCGGAGGGGTTATGGTCGGGAACTCCCGATCTCTCTTTTTAACCTCTTTTTCATTGGCAGGCTTACGAGATTCTTTCCTACCGTGGACGTAGGAGGCATATTCGACCGTGATCTTTTATTGCCGAACAATGAACATGAATTTTTCAATTTTTATGAACGTAATTAACCACTTTAAAAGTTACATATTTTTAAAATAAGTTAAATTTTAACAAAAAGTTATATAAGAAAAACAAAAAGATACAAAGAAGTTAGAAACTTTTTTTGTTTTTGTAACGAAACGAATTCTGAAAAAATGATGTCGTATCGTATGGATGCAATGCAAATGCCAAAAACACGGGGGCGGAAATATTTTGTGACGTCATCTGAAACAATTTGACGAAATTTTGGAGGGTGGAAATGAAAACAAGTCTAATTACCTGGGCAAAACCGTAAAATAATCCGAAAATACGAGAGGCAGACAAACAACGTCCTCGCGTGCACGAACGCCGCAATCCGACGGAATCGGATATCCCAAATTGCAGAGAGCAAGAGAAGGTTGGAATCTTCGAATCGTCCCCGCTTGTCGTCGTTGCTTTTCCTGTAGACTTTCAAAACTCCCTGAATTTTCCACCAATCTCACCATCACCATACGTCTACGGCACCGATTACCCCAACCAATTCAAACTCTCTTATATTTTGGGGTTCTCTATCGCAAGCTCTCTCCACCATCCCCAATCAACTCCTATCGGCTCCTGTCAGTCGCCGATGAAGCTCAAATTTGTTCATTTCCTATGCATTTTCTTGCTTTTTTCGGGGATTTCGGCGTCGACCGGCGAGGTTTTCAGCTCGGAAATTTCCCCCGCTCCGTTGACGAATCTAGTAGGGGACGATCTCAATGTCCCCAGTCGATCGCCGGCGATGCGGTCTATTTTGTCCGCCCCTGAGTGAGTGACTCCAATATTGTTTTTTTTTTTTTTTTTTCTGAAGTGTAATTTTCTATTTTTGTTTTTTTGAGCTATAGTTTTAATTTTGAATGAGATGACTCAAGTAGATGTAGGGTTTGTACAGGAATATCTATTTTTTTTTTCTTTTTCCCGATTAAGCTGCTATGAGTACTTCTGTATTACGTGTTTGTATAATTCCAGACACACCATGGCAATCCCACACATTTCATCATTTACTTGATTATTTGCCAAAATTTTAGTCGTATGGTTTGTGTGTATATATATATACGTATATGCCTATCTGGGTTGCAACTATATTACTTTTGTCCTTATAAGCCCTTTAATTTTTGCTTTGTTTCTTGTAATGTATCTTCTTTCAATCACTGCAAGTTAAGTTGTGTAATCCATATTTATATAATTCATACCCTTAACATTTATGTGAAGTTTTGTGAAAATGAACGTAAGAGTGTTCCATTTTATGAGCTTTCTCCAGTTTTTTTTGTATCTCTACTCCAGCAAGGCATCTTAAATGTTTTCCTCCCAATCCATGGTGATATAATTTTCCCTCGTACATGAAGAATAACGGAGCCCTTTTCTTGACTAACGCGATATCCTCCTTTGCCGTGGGAAGTGATCCTTCTGTCAGATGATCGATGTAGAATTATCTCCAATCCGTTGGTGTGGAAATGAAATTACACTCCTCTTTGTTAGTATTTTCTTGGCATTTGAAGCATTGTTGTTGGATTGTATCTGCTTCTTTGGCCATGTTTGGCTAATAGTACCCCTGCCTTTGTGCCATCTGGTATAAACTAACTTCCCCCATTCCACATGTTTGTTTATGGACTGTAGTCGATTTCTTTAGCTTCACTCTTCCCTAAGCATCTTGCCAAACAGTTGCTCGGAGCTCTGAAATACAACAATCCCTAATAAAATGTATAGTGCTTGAGTTGGGTCACTGGATCTTTCCTCCATGGAAATTCAATTCCTTGGCCATTGGTGTCCTCCAATCTTTCGCCTCTTCCTCTAGGAAAATGTTGCTAATTGAGCAAGGCAAACCTCTCTTTGTCACTTCAATGTTAGTTGTCCCTTTTCCAACTTCTACTTTAGGAGCGAGGGTGGCCAGGCCATCTGAATGTCGGTTATTGGATCTTGGCGCATGCTCCATTCTGATGCTGCCAAACTTATCAATTAGCCTTTGAATGATTGTTCTATATGATACTGGGGAGGGTTCCTTGATTGCATAATCCCCATTTGTCTGCTTTATTGCCAGCTTAATATCCCCTTTGATACATACTCTGGTAATTCCTGTGCCCAAGGTCGCCATAAATTCCAGAATTAGCGTCTCGTGTTTTGCCTCATTGTTGGAACATCGAAACTCCAACTCATAGGATAAATTGATTTTAACCCGTTGAGGGTGAGTTAAAACAATTCCTGCTCCTCCTTCCGAAGTGGATGATCCATCGAAACCGAGTTATCATTCTTCTTCCTTTGAAGTTGTGGCCTGGAACTCCTATCCCGATAACTCCTCTGATGGTAGTTCATATTGCCCCGAAGGGAATTTTGCCAATTGGTCAGCCAATGCTTGGCTTTTAACTGCCCGTAGGATTTACATGTGATATTATATTCTGTTAGTAGCAATAACCACTTTGCAACCCTCCTTGAAAGAGCGGGTTTTAATAAGAGAGAACAGAGAGGATCACACTTGGTGATTACGTGTGTTGGAGATGTCAACAGATAATGTTGGAGTTTCTGGGCCACAAACACCTGGACCAGACAATGTCTCATATAATGTGGATCTTTCTTCTTTTCTCTGTATATCTCTATTAGTTGTCTTAATAGGTAGGTCTTTTCCAAAGTTGACCTTCCTCGCATAAACTCAAACTGATTATCCAATATGGTTGTTTCAAGTTTTAACATACATACTATAACTCAAATGTTTTTCAATGGACCTAATTGAACATTTATTATTATTATTATTATTATTATTTACAATTGGGATGAAAAACAAGCTTCCCTAGTTTCATAATATGAATCATAAGTGTAATGCCTCTATTGTTATTACAATTTTGTATTCAGCCTTATTTTTTGAAATTGGTACTAGAATATTTTTACTCCACTCATTCGGCACTTTCTTCTTTAATGCATGATAGAATAGATACATTTTGGGAAATAAGTTCTTTCTTAAAATTATAATATCCGGAGAGTATAATACATTGAAGAAAAATAAAACTGGGAAAGCCATTGGGTTAGATAGTATTCTGATTAAGATATGAAAGTGTTTAAGTGATGTAGCCATTTCATTGAGAAGTTATCAAAACAATATCTCCACATTTCTTTGATTCTTCATCTTGCATTAGTACTTGTGAGTCCTCGGTCTAACTTTATGTGATCAAATCTTGCACTGGTATTTTCCATTACCTATTGTTCAAAATATCATTTTCCTGAACACTTTGCCACTTTTAATGACTTTTTGCTATTTTAGATCTGCAGAAACTTGTAACAACTTATGAACATTTCAAAGTATACCTTGTTCATTTCCCCAATTATTTGTGGTGTGTGGTTGATGCTTTTTTATGTTGTGTTCTTTAAAAATGGTGTTTGAATTTTGAAATTTAATTTACATTCATAAATATGTATATGGTTGAACTTACTGTTCTTGTTTTTCTGTTTAATTTCAACTGCGCAAAAAAATTTGTATACTTACTTCTTTTATTTATCAAAAAATTTTGTATACTTTTTTGCTAATTAATCCCTTGTTTTTGCTTGACTTTTTATTTTTTTATTTTTTGATGTTTTGTTTTCTTCTATTTTTCTTGTTTGAAATAGTGAACATGATACTGCACTGGTTGCTGCCCTGGATGGTACAATCCGTTTAGTGGATCCTAAGTCTGGGAAAGTATTCTGGTCATTCACATCAGGGCCACCAATTTACTCTTCATATCAGGCACCTGTTGAAAGGGAAAATGATATGGAAAATGCCTCGCGCCTGGGCAATTTCTTTATAGATTGTGGGGATGACTGGGAGTTGTACATGCATGATGCATTTGGTAAGAGGGTACGTCTGAAAATATATATCTATCTTTTACCTCAGTGCTTTCTGAAGTAGTCTACTGATATGGGGCTAGTTTTGACATTTTGGATCCATGTGCGCTAAATAGACTGAAGCTGTCAGGGTTTGCCGGTAACGAGTTGTCCTAGACAGCTTGATCCAGTTTGGTCCCTTGTATGCTAATTAATGAAGGTGGGTGTGTGACCTTATTCTTGTATAATGGGATACCTAAAAGCAGCCAAATCCCAATCTAATTATTGTTCATATGCAGACAAATTCCACTTGTTGATGTTTCTATGGACTTGAATTCAAGAGATTTAGTGCTAATTCTTTTAGGAGAATTGCTCAAATAGAACTTTGTTAGTTTAGGTAGGGATTTCATTATTGATTTGAGTAGATTAGCATGATGGATTATGATGTGTTTTAAATCACTACAAAAAAGTAGTTATTTGAAATCTTTTATGATAGTGACTACACCATATTAAGAAGTAGTGGCCCCACTACCTTGTTAGTAATTATTAGTAAACTTGTATTACTACATAAATTAATTCTCTCTCTTATATTTTTTCACATAATTTAATCTCAAATCTATTGATTTGAAATCCTTAGTTATTCATATGGAGCCTTAGTGCCTTCGAAAAACCTTTGGCTTGGTATTATAAAAGAATTCTATGCAGGATGTGAGATTTTGTTAATCAAGCAAATTATACCAATGTGCTGTAAGACATCAGCAGAACATTATCATTTGTTTGTTGATTTGGCAGTAAGGATATTTGTTATCCTTTGAATTGGGTTTCTCGAAACAGAATACTAATTTTTCTCTCCACATACTCCATGTGCTATGAATTTTTTGTAAAAATGCATTGGCTAGTTATTCAGATATGTTAAATTGACCCTTCAACTGATCTTTCCAAAATATATGTTTTCCATTAGTACTACTTGCAATGAGTTGTTTGACTTGTAAAGACATCCCACCAGTGAAGGAATTGATTCCTTGTTAATGCATTTTTCCTATTAGTGATTTTATATTTCTTTACCCCTATTGTGTATTTATTTGGTTTTGTTATGCTATAATTTATAAGTCCCCCCCCCCCTCCCTTTTTTTCTTTTTTTTGAGATTTTTTTAGGTGGGAGTTTAATGAGGGAGCCAAGGAATTTTAGGCACTAGAGGTAGGGTTGCAAATGAACTGAGTTCATGAATAGCTTGGGCTTGGCTCGCCGAAAAGTTCATTTATGTTCGTTCATAAATACTCCAAGTTGAACAAAAAAATAAGAAAAAAAAAAATCAAGCTTGTTTAGTAAACAAGTTGAGCTTGTCTTCACTGGTTTGCAATATATATAATAGAACATATAAAATGCTTTTATGTAAATATTATGTAAAATATAATATTTTATGCCTAAATGAGTTGAACTTGAGCCCAGGCTCGAGCTTGTAAATGTGAAGCGGGTTTGAGCTCACCACCCTCTGAGATAACAACCATGAGCTTTATTACACAACAAACAAACAAGTTTGAACAATTAAAAACATGGCTTGACTTAGATGATTTGCACTCCTAATTTTAGGGATATGGGAGATGAGAATATTTTGAGGGCTGGAAGTCCATGCGTTGGTTGGAGTGTTGCACTAACTATTCTATTTTTTCTAATCTACTCATAGTCCACTTGATATGACAAGGGAACGGGGATGTGTTCCAAATCCCATGCCCAAATTATATAGTTGAGTCATTTAATTTTTAATAATAATTTGAGAAACAATAGAGTATATTTGATGGTTAAGAAAATTTTCTAGTTTTTCAAATAGATGGAAGATATTTTTTTCTCTATATTTTTATTTAATAGATTCCCAAACCTATCTTATTACAATTTACTGCACACATACAATATATTTATGTGTTCATGATATGTCCATGTATCAATGCTCAACTTTTAGATATACACCTTGATATCCTAAATTTAATATTTTGACAATACCTGCCCCTGATACTCATATCTAAGTCCATGTAACATAGAGTGAGAGTGCTTGTTGACTCACCTTTGCGGTTGTTACCCCAAGCGCAAGGTCATTGCATAATATTCCGGCAATAACTGAAGTTGATCTCCTGAGGAATTAAATGAAAGCAAACTTCGGAAAATTGTTGAGCGTTTGTATTACGTAGAAATTTGATTGGAGTTTGGATTCAAGAGTCTTTGAAGAATTGGTAGAAATTTAATAGAGAAAGTTAAGCGTCAACTTTGGGTTCATCTCATGGAAATATGCATTAATGTTTGACTATTTAATAGAGATTAATAACTCAATTTATTTAATAAAATACAAAGGAATCGGACGGAAGATAATAATGAAAACCTTCTTCCCCAATTTTGAAAATGATAGAATGATTATTAGAAAATAAAAATCCAAGTAAATATCATTATTGTGATTTAAAAGTGGTGAATGTGCCTCAAACAAGAAGAGTCGACATGACACCCAATCAATCAAATCGATGAAAAGACTAAACAGTAAAATAAACCATTCATTTATTCATTCAAGACAAACTTTATTAATTAAAACCGGGAAAATTCGCTTTATTAAATGGAATCAACCATTCAAATCCCCCCAAGCCTAAGTTTAAGGTGTTTAGTTACAGGCCATGCATGTAGCTTCAGCTAGGGTTTCAGGAGAGGGGAGGCTAGACAGAAGAGAAAAAGATACCCTTCAAAATATTCCATGCAAAACTATTTATATTATTTTTCTCAAACCCTAAAGAAATGCTATATTTAAAAGAAAGAAAATACATGGAAATTATAGAAAAATAGACACTGTTGGACCGAGGGGCCGTTTGAATGGTATAAGACCGTTCGAACAGGACATTGTGACTTCCAGATGATGAGGTACTGCGAGATTACGTTCAAACGGGCTTGTGCCGTTCGAACGGGTTTGCCTTGATGCTATTTTTAGCAGCTAAATCGCTTTATTTACCTTGATATCACAACATCTAACCAAAAGAGATCAAATGCATATATTAATTACAATAACAACATAATTATTATCATAATTCCTGCAAAACAAGCTGTTAGAGCTCCAAATCACTACACATTATGAGAATAATTACTTGCCTTCAATACCTCATGCTCCTACAGAGGGCAAATCTGCTATGGTGGCAAGGGGTATAGTGTAAACATACTGCTTATCAACTCTTCACTTGGAGCAAACTAAAGAAAGTTGTGCTTCTTCATTGTCCATATATGTGCCTAAGCTGTTCCTATATATGCACTGAAGTTGTCTAATTCCTATCTTGTGCCTTAGCTCACATGAATTTTTGCATATCTGGTGATGATTGATTCATCCAATGTGCTGGAGGTCAGCTGTGTAAGAAAGAGCAAGGGTATAGTTTGCAAGGGCTATTTCTGTGATGTACTGATGGCCTGTTGTTAGTGCTTTGTTGCATTACGTGATAAAATACGTCTACAAATCTCACCTCAAAAGTAATATGATGGGATCCTTATCTTAGAATTGTTGATCAAATACATTTATGATCCTGGGAAGTGTTTTTTTCCAGTTAGGTTTAATGCTACTGCATCTAGATTTCCTAAGTAAAATTACTTGGCTCAATAGAGTTTTTTTGATGTAACATGTTAATGAGGATAAATTTCAAGTGTTCTTTTATTATTATTTTTTTAATTTTCACTGGAAGGCTATTAAAGGCAAATGAGCAAATGGAAAATTTCAGATACGCTCACCTTCTAAAATTGCAATAGCTAAGAAAATTTGATTTTTGGCTATCCTAAAACTTAAGGCACTGTTTACCGCTTCACCTGTATCCTCGTTTGCCTTGATAAGTTGTGGCTTCTGGTCTAAGCTATGCCAGGCCGTTCGGCGGAATCCTTGAGAATTTGATACCATTAAGTCAAAAGTTTAAGCTAGGAAAGTGACTCAACAATGTATATCAAACTAACTTAATACTCTCCCTCACGTGCAACCCTATCTTGCACATGGAGCAGATATACAACAAATCAAATTGAAGAGGTGCATCAACTGGAATAGAACAAAGTGCACAAGAATAAACTAGAGAATAAACACAATAACAAGACTTGAACCCAAGACATTTTGGAAGCTTTAATACCATGTTAAGTCGCTGATTGTCTCAAACGTTTAAACCATTTGGGAATGGGCTTAACAATGTATATCAAGCTAACTTAACAGATACACTTTTAGAGGATGCAATATGGTAACTAAGGATGGCGGAAACACTGCTGGGTACTGAAAATCATACCCTTATGTATGGTGACATTTTTGGGTCTGGTTTTAATCTTTATCTCCTGAATCTTGCTGTTGACCATTTCCATATTCATTCCATTTATTCTTCATTTTAGTTTCTTTTTTAATTCCGTGCTGTCTGCTAGAATTAATTCTTACTGATAAGGGAGAGAAGAGCGCAAAAAATAGAGAGCATTTGTAGATTTTCTGAAGGTTTCGATAGATCAATCGTTAGGCAGTGTAGTTTGGCACCCGGACAAGTAAGTGATTCTTACACCAGCCTGCAGAACCAATTTGGTTCTTATTTACGAATGCCACCAGTTGAAGGGTTTACCTTTGTTTTTGTCATGAATGTCACAATGCATGTTTTACTGCCTATTAGATTTCTTTGGCGTTCTCTCGGAGATCTGGAATCTTTACTTTTCAACTGCTCATCTTCTGTTTATTTTTTTATTTATTTATTTTTTGTTTTATGTGAATGTCAACTACTCTCAACATTTGGTGGTACTATTGTAAATACTGCGATCTCAAAACGTAGCAGCACCTATGTGCTAGGTTTCCTGTCATAACCACTTGCCACATGCTCTTGAATTCTTGTATCATTCTTGCTGTTTCAGAAACTCAAAGAGACTGTTGAAGAGTTTGTTGGCATTACACCGCTCATAGCAGACGATGGAGGAGTTATACTTGGATCTAAAAAAACTACTGTGTTTCTTGTTGATGCTAAGACAGGAAGAATAATCTACACTTACAGTTTGTCTGACCATCCACCCATATCGCAGAGCAATGATGAGAAGAGTGTGTTAAGCGGTATTAGATTTGATGGACAGGGACATTCTAGTCCAATAAATCTTAAGCCTGATGACCTGCCTCTTTACATCACAAGAACTGACTATTCACTGAAGTCTTTTGTTCTAAATGCGGAGAAAGTTTTATGGAACATGACAGTTGCTGAAATCGGGGCTGCTTACCTTTGTCAAGACATTGAGAAATCATTTAATGGGGCTCTTTCAGAGCCAGGATATGAGTTCCCTTCTGAACCTGGTGTCCTTTTTAATATGCCGTTGCCTTGTCAATCAAAGGCTGTTGTGTACCGCTTTCGCAGTCATAATATGTTAGGGCCTTCTCCAAATCCTTATATGCTACCTGAAGCTCATCGTCGAGATACACTGCTTCCAGTGTCCAATTCAAATCACATGCCTCGTGTTGGTAAATTCTCTGAATTGCATTACAAAGATAAAAGGCTATCGCTGCCTGCTCCAAATCTTTTTCATTCTTCACAACCGGATGTCAGTAAGTTTCTGGATTCCCATCTAGACAGTGATGCTGATGTAGTTCCATTTCTGGCTCAAATGACTGAAAATTTGGGGATCTCTGGCGTGCAAGATGTGAAAATGTCTCATACCGATGGACTAAACCTACTTTCTAAAGGTTCTAGTGTGTTGTTTGTCATTTCTTTAGTCATCATTCTTGTGGGCTTTATCATCTACCGCTGTGTTGTGATGTTGAGAAAATACATTGAGTTGAAGCAGCAGCCCGGTTGCTCTAATGCAAGATCCGTATCTTCGAAAAGGAAGAAACATCGGAAGCTAGGAAAGAATAGTGGTGATGTTGAAATGGACAAAAGCACCTCATCTGGTGAGGAATGTGCCCAAGTTGAGAATGATAGCAGGCCATGGTCAAAACTCAATCCTTCAGTTGACGTTGGCACTGATGGACGCACAGTTGGTAAACTATATGTATCCAATACTGAAATCGCTAAGGGAAGCAATGGTACTATTATCCTTGAGGGAAATTATGAAGGTCGTCCAGTTGCTGTAAAACGACTTGTCAAGGTCCATCATGATGTTGGATTTAAAGAAATTCAGAATCTTATTGCATCTGACAGACATCCAAATATTGTACGGTGGTATGGAGTGGAATCTGATCAAGACTTTGTTTATCTTGCCCTGGAGCGTTGCTCTTGCAGTTTAGGCGATCTAATTCAGATGTACTCAGATACCTCCGAAAGATCGACCTTTGTCAAGGAACAAGCGACAGAAGCTACGATAGAGTATAAAGTCCGCTTGGATTCAATGAAGGGCATTATGAAGGATGTTAAATTATGGAAAAGAAATGGCTTCCCTTCACCTATATTATTGAAGTTGATGAGGTTAGCTGAAAGTTTGATGTTGCCATTCCTTTTTTGCACACAATCTGTCTCCATCTCATGCTTAGCATATAGATAGCATCAAGCATCTAACAATGGCATTTCTGTTTTTACCAAAAGGATAGATATGGCCAAAACTTAATGGGAGTTATTTTTTTGCCATTTGTCCATGGGAAAAATAATTATTGTTATTTTAGCATAACATTATTGAAGTTGAAGGGGATATTCAGTTCTTTTTGGATTCTTATACATGGGTATATCTCTGTACCATGGATTTGGATCTCTGAAACTGGAAGTTGATATCATGAATCATTCACTGTGGACTGTTGATATTGAGTAGAGTGAACCTATTCATTTATTTTCTGCATTGACTTTAAATGAACCTGTCCTATCTTCATTAGCTCATTTGAGATGATTTTTTTCTTGAATGTCCAGAAAGAAGTTCTTAGGATTTCTTGCGCTGATTAAATTTCAAAATTTATCTTTTATATATGGTGGCAGCTTTATTTCTATGTTGGGTCCATTCTAGACACTTTCTTGTCTTCTAATACAATTTGGAAAACAAGGAATTATTCAATGTCCGATGGATTTTGTAAAATACTTCTTGATGCCCTCACTGAGCTACCCTCGAATGGTGTTACCTACAAAGTAATTATATGTATCAATGTTAACAAATGTGGTTAGAAGCATAGAATAGACACCCTCATTATCATCTCCAAGTATGTCGGCATCTGTTGATGCCAATTTAAAGTATGTCAGTGTTTGTTCATGCCAATTTAAGTGGACTTGATCTGGCGTTTTATCGACTTTCTGTTTTTTATCTTAAATGCAGGGATGTGGTTTCGGGGCTTGTGCATTTGCATGAATTGGGAATAATTCATCGAGACTTGAAGCCTCAGAATGTGTTGATAATTAAAGAAAGATCTTTATATGCAAAGCTGTCTGATATGGGCATTAGCAAGCGTCTTGTTGGGAATATGTCTTCCTTGGGCAATCATGCTACTGGCAAGTTTTCTCGACTAATTATTGTCAGTAACTGCATGTATCCTTTGTTTACTGTGCATTTTACACCTTGTGGTCAGAGGGCACCTATCACTTGATTTGCCCTTAGATTTATAACCATTATGCATTAATTTTGTTGGTTTCTTCTATCCACCTTCTTGTCCCTTTTCAGTCTTGTGTTTCACATATAGTTTTTGTAGACAATGATGTAATAGTGAAAGTTGATTTTGATTTCATAAGCCTCCAGTTGATTTGAGGTGGCTTTGCTTTTAGTAGACCTGGCAACTTAATATAGCCATGCTACTCTTTTGTCACACGTATTGACTTGGCTGAAAATTCATGTGTGAATTATTCATGGTTACTCAATTTTTTATTTTTCATTTATTTATTTATTTTTTTGTTTGTACTTTATTTGAATTGCAGGCCGTGGGAGTTCGGGATGGCAAGCTCCTGAACAGCTTCTCCTTGGACGCCAAACCCGTGCAGTTGATATGTTCAGCTTAGGTTGTGTCCTCTTTTACTGCATCACTGGTGGTAGACATCCATTTGGTGATCATCTTGAACGTGACATCAATATCGTAAAGAACAAAGCAGACCTCTTCTTAGTGGAGTACATTCCAGAAGCTGTCGATCTTTTCTCTTGTTTATTGAATCCCAATGCTGAACTAAGGTAAGATCAATGACTATAAAGCACGGATGCGGACATGGGAGTAGATATGGGTAGGGGTAGGGATATGGGATACGGTAATTTTCAAAAAATGAGGATACGGACACGGCGAATATACGATTAAAAAAATAAAATAAAATATATTTTTTATTTAAAATATTTTTGAAGATAGCATTTATGTACTACCAAATATTATATAAATAATAATTATATAGCATGAAAAATACCATTCAATCCATAATTTAATTATTTATAGAATTTGTATTAAGTTATATTTTAATTATTTACAACCGCTAATTAAATTTTATCATATCAATTTTACCCCTAAATAAAGTTTGAAATATTTTATTTGGGTCTCCACCGTATTTTAAAAGTATCCTGGCAGTATCCTAGCCGTATCTTATGCAAAATAAGAAATAAAAAATCAGAACACGCCACGTGGTATGTTTGATACATATCCTGGCGTATTCGAGCCGTATACTTGGCCCTCGAGTAACTGATACGAGTGATGCATCTAATTTGAAGTATCTGTGCTTCATGATCAATAACATGATTGTTTTGATGACTATGTGGCAATAGTTACTAATTATTGCCTCTCATTATTTTGTTCTCCATCGTATTTGGAGACACTCATCTGTTTCATAGATTGTGCAGAGTTAAGAACAGTGTAATGTCAATCAATAATTACTACAATTTACTGTCAATGAAAAGTTTGTACCTCAAGTTCAGTTTATAGAACATTAAGGTTGCATTTATATTTATGGATTTGAAATCAAGGGATTTTATGCTAATTGTTTAAAGATAATTGCTTCAATATAATTTTGTTAGTTTAGATATGGATTTAGTTATGGATTAGAGTAGTTTAACTTGGTCAACTGTGATGGATTTGAAATCTATCCTAGTTAGAGATGGCAATAATTACCCAAACCCATTAACTTGCCCAGTTAAATCCAAATTAAATGAGTTTGAACACAATTTAAAATTATTAGCGGATGTAACTAGGTGGATAGGTACATAATTAATGGGTTTAAATGAGGGTGATGGTACAACCCATTAAAGGGGTGTTTGGTTTGTCAAAACCCACTAACTTTTACTAATTTTTTGTAGTTTCTTTCGGTCAAATTTTGCTACATATCATTTTTACATCAAATTCTTATACTTTTATTATATTTTTTTTTAATCATCCAAACACCACCTAAATACCTAATTATTTGTTCCACCAGTGAAAACAAACACCCAATTTTTATATGAAAACTTTTCATATGCAAATGAACATCGACGAAGATGAAGTATAGAAAACCACCAACCATATAAATACTTGCAAGCATATAATGTTGAGTATTTTACTATTATTTTTTCCCAATGGGGCCGATACTAGAACTTTATTTATGAAAGAAAGTTTCAAACTTAACTAACAAGCTACTCGTGCGATATACGGGTTTGTAAATTATAATTTTTTGAAAATTAAATTAAATTATATTAATTAACAAAAACATATTACAATAAATAAATTATTTCCATCATATTTATATGTCTATGAACAAAGTGAGAAAAAAAAATAACATATCAATAGAAAAGTAGGGAAAGTTTCATTCCCTTTTTTTTTTTTGGGGCAAAATTCAATACCAAAAAATATTTTTCTTTGATTACAAATTTACAATTAAGTATATAAATTTTATTTAAAAAAAAATAGCACATGAGATTCGTCCATGGCCAATGAGAAATAATGTGTTCAAAAACTAAGTGTGTGTTTAAAGTGATGAAAAGTGAAATAAAGTGAGAAAAGTTGTGAGTTCGTAAATCGTGCCGTGAGATAAATAGTAAATAATTTTTAGAGATTTTCAGAAGTTTTTAGAAATTTCCAATGTTTCATTTCACGCCAAACGCATTCTAAATAATGTTCAAGTCAAGAGATAAGCACATGGAGAGCCAAGGCCAAGACCTGGTCCTCCATATATATGTCCTCCATATATATATGTTATCTTAACATTCCTCTAGGCCATGTTTGTTTGAGGGATTAAGATGAGAGATTGGATAAGCAGTTCACCATTTTTGACCAAGTTGACTTTAGTTTTGTGTTTGTTTTGCAGTATTAGAATTCCGGATTGGATTTCATATCTTCCAAAACGGGGGATGAGTAATACCATGGGGGATGTGGTATTACTCATCCCCCATCTCCGGATTTGCTTTCCTCCAAAATCCAAAGGTTCAGAATTATTTCCTATCACATCTTATGTCAAATCATATCTTTTATCCCACTTTTTATCTCACCAATCAAACACTACATTTATAATCCCACGTCAAAAACTAATCCCATGTTTTATCCAATCCTATATATTATCCCATGGTATTACTTATATCTCATCATCCAATCCCTCTAAACAACACACCCTTAGGTGACTGGAGAAAACATTACCCCCTTACTTAAGGAGTCATAATGGCTCTAGAAAATTTGAAACACCTCCGATTGTCAATATGCTAGTTGTTATAGACTCGATGACTTGTAAAATAAGTAATAAATATTTTTAAAAACTGTCAAAAATATATGTAAAATTCGAAAAAAAAAATTAAATTTTGAATCTAGATTCGTGGATATGATATAACCTATATCCAACTTATCCTATGATAAATCATTATTAAATAGGTATAATTGGGTTCAACCTATTATGACCCAAACCAAACTTGCTCATTTGCCAGCTCTAACCGTAGCAATGGCTCCACCATTTTAGGAAGTATTGGCAGCATTAGTTTGGGAGTAATTGTTAGAAGACTTCCACGTATAATTAGGTAAATTAGTTCTTTCACTTATCTTTAATACAATTTAATCTCAAAATCCATTGATTTAAAATTCCTAATAATCAAAATGGAGTATAATGGACTAATCCAACCTTGTTGACTCACCTTTTGCCATTAGTAAGCGAATCTTATTGGGAAACTTTATGCTGGATCTTAGTTCTTTAATATATGTAGCTAATCTAATATGTTGCAGGCCAAAGGCATTGGAGGTGTTTCATCATCCTTTGTTTTGGAATTCTGAGATGCGGTTATCATTTCTTCGTGACACAAGTGACAGGGTAGAGTTAGAAGATAGAGAGACCAACTCTGATCTTTTAAAAGCGTTAGAAAGTACAGCTCCATTGGCTTTAGGCACCAAATGGGATGAAAAGATGGAACCTGCATTCCTTAATAATATTGGACGGTACAGGCGATATAAGTTCAACAGTGTTCGTGATTTACTGCGAGTCATGCGAAACAAGTTGAATCATTATAGAGAACTGCCCATTGAAATTCAGGTTCATATCTCATGCCATAGTTGATACTTGAATTGTGTTTTGTATGTGTTTACACGCGCGCACACACATTTTAATTACTATCACCTGCTGGACTGCAGTTTTAAGAATTGGTGCTCTTAGAAATATGGTGTCCATGCGGAATCAAGTGTTTTTTAGCATCTGAGGAGATGTTCTATTTCCTCGCTGTTTGTACTTTTCCCATGGTGCGAGGAGATGTTCTATTTCCTCTCTGTTTGTACTTTTCCCATGGTGCGAATGACTCTTATAGATTTGGGGGATAAGTAATACAATGGTAGTTAGATTAAATTTTTATATTAAATTATTTATTCTGTGCTTAGTTAAGGTAGGGTACGGAATGGGATAAGGTATTAATTTTTAGCCATTGAATTGGAAGGAAATTTAATCAGTTCCTTGGTTTGGGGGGATTAGCAATACTTCCAGATTGCTAATCCAGTATTTTTTTCCCCAGACACATCATTTGTGGGGCCAACAGATTTATAATACAATCCTGTGGCTCCATATTCCCCAAACAAACACACCTTATGACCTATTACCTGTTCCATTCCTGTCTCAAATATTAGCACATGAGATTAGGGGTGACAAATTGACAATATGGATTTATATGTTGTGTTCAGTTTCATAATTACATATATGCTCAAATATCTCAAAATTAAATGAACATGTGAATGAATAATTTATTTTGTAATCAGGCCAAATTTAATGTATTCGTGCCGTGTCCTTTTTGGATTCTCAGTAATTTTAGGTTTATTTCGCGTCATGTGAACGTGTTGTCTCTAATATTGCCATCCCTTCAAAAGGCTCTCTGGGGGAAGACCATTATTTGCCTAAAATTGAATAGCAACCCTATTGGCACGTGAATGCTTTCATGCTATTATTAGATTGTCAACACTCCATTTTACAAGAGGTCTCCGTCATACTCTGGCTCCAACCTTCCTGGAGCTGACCCGGATTAAGATCCTTATATATTGAAGATCTTATAGTCAGCAAAAGTCTGATAGGATTATTTTTTTTTATTTTTTCCCCAGGGTTTAGAGGATTGAAGTTTCAGTTTTGTTATTGCTTTGAAAGGCTGATACGAGATTTGATTTTCGGTGTTTGTTGCAGAAAATCTTAGGATCAGTACCTGAAGGATTTGATGGCTATTTTGCCAGTCGATTCCCAAAATTACTGATTGAAGTCTACAAAGTTATGGACAAACACTGTAAGGAAGAAGAATCCTTTAACAAGTATTTCAAAAGCCATACAGCTTTGATTCTTTAAAACAGCCCCACTTGGAAGGGTTTATGGCCTGCACAGTATAGCAGATTCAAGTGAATGATGGGATGATGTTGATATAAGCCACAACATATTGGCAATGGTTGGGCTGGGTTGCCACCATCCGGTGCCTAGTTGGCGCCACACCGACACCTATTCTAAGCCGGTGACAGGGTAGATAGGGCCATCATATGACCAGCTGTTGAGGGTTCAACCCCTAACCAAAAACAGCCTCTCCCCACCCCCATTGTAAAGATGTAGTGTTCTCTGTGCATATACGTGTAATGTAGCCGTAACAGAATGATGTGTAAAGTAATTATTCTTATTACTTTTATAAACCCACGTAAATATTACTTTGGTTTTCTGTCCATTGTTCTTTTTTTCGGGAATTGAGTTCTGTTGGTGAGCGTGGGCATGTCAAGTCTCAGTCACTTGGTCTTCTGTTTATTGTTCCTGGCGGTTAGGTTAGTTTGTATTAATATTAGGGAAACTTCCAAAAAAGTGAATTTTTGGACTGAAATGTTCTTTTTAAACTGTCACATATTTTAGACGGGAAATGATAGCACGACAGAATTTATGATTAAAATGACGTGAGATTAGTATTTATGTAAGATTAAAATGACGTGAGATTAATATTTATGTAAGATCGAAATTGTTGGTGGGTTAAGTTGTTGATGGGTTAACTTTTTGAAACCGGTTGGTTTATATTTGGCCATCACATTCTGATAATAAATTTTGATAAGAGTAATATTACTCATTTTATATAGATCAGATCAAAAGAAGTTAAACACATTTTGGGGTTCATTTGGAGTTTTGTAAATCTATACAATTCTTTACAAAATTTAAAATTTCTATTCAATCATACGGATTATAATGTCGTAAGTTTTACAAATTTATATTAATTTTTATGACTTTAAACACTTTCTCGGTTAAAAACCAAAAATAAGCCAAAAAGGACTTAAAAAAAAAAAGAATGAAAAAACTCGGACATCATTGGGTTAGTTATTTTATTTTTTGCTCTTTGTTTTCTCTCTTTTATTTTAAGTTTATTTTTCAGCTTACACTTTTAAAAAACAAAGAAAACAATTCAAACATATTTGATCACTTGCGTTTTTAAATTTTGTTTTAAAAAATAAAAACGGGTTTATACATGAAACGAAAAATAACATAAAATCGTTTTGAGTATTTTTAATCTAAAACAAGGAAAATCTTAAAATAAGAAAAACATAACATTTTGTGTTTCCTTGTTTTGGAATTTTTAAAACATAAAGCACAAAAAACAGAAAAATAAATCAAATTTCAGGGACCAAAACTAACACGTCTGTTTGAAGCCATGGTCTCCGGATGACTTTTAACAGAAGCAACATTGGATTCATCCTCAGTACCATTGCTGCTTCTATTTGAACCCTTCCTCCTCTTAGATCGGCTGCTCTTCACTAGCTCTTCCTTTCTGTCAACAAACGAAAGGAACGTGTGAAGGCGAGCTGATCGAGAGCCACTGCCAGAAGATTGAGCCTGATCATCTGCAGCATTGTGGCGGCTGAACTGGCGAATCATCTTCACAAAATATACAAGAAGAGCAAGCCCACAAGCTAAACCGGATACCAGAAAGAGCCCCGAGAAGCTAGTGATCTGAAGGCGATCCACCTCTGTCTTCGTGCCCTGTAAAGTGCACGCGCTCCTCATCAGCCACTTGTCGTGTATTTGTTGGAGCTCCCCGCTTTCCGACAACCTCAGAATGGCAGTTGACATGTCCACTGCCAAAGGCGAGTCCCGTGGAAACGCCTGACCAAAAAAAAAAAAAAAATGGAAAATGTTAGGAAAATGCCAATCTATCGATAAGATTTACGAGAAAACATAACCAGAATAATATAGTAGTGACACTCTTGTAAACAATCTGCACCTCAATAATCTTTTTTGCTTTAAAGTGATCGGCTCATATTTGAGCTGCATCGATATGGTGATAATTAATAATACATATTTTTGGTTATGTAGCATTGTCCAAAATGTTATTCTGCTTGAAGAATTTACGAGAATGACGAGAGTGAGTTTTGAGATAAAAATGCATCTTTATGTGTATTTTCATTTAAAATGATAGGCTCACAGGTATCCATATCTTTTTGTTTGCCATCAAAACTAGTAGCTTTGCAATAAAACTAGTGTTATTGATTAAAAAAAAAATGTTACTTACAAATCCCCAGCCATTTCTGGTGAATTCTTGACCAACAATGCTGAATTCGCAGTGCGACGAGAGGAAGAGTTCTATGTATGCTCTCTCATCCACCACTGCAGCAACACCTCCTTTCATGGGACCATCTTTCAAGGCTTTCTCATAGTCTTCGGGCGAATTAAGAGGGACAAGCCTGGACTCGTGAATGCCGAGTTCCTCGCTCAGATAATTCTTAGCAAACGAGCCCTGCTGGTAGCCGATGGGATCATCGCTTGTCATTAGACTATGTATCCCTTTAATGGATGAAGACAGCTGCTGCACCGTGAGGATTGAGGTCAGGCTTGCAGTGTAGCTGGAATTGATTATTAGAACCACGAATAGCCATAGGAGAAGCACTAGGCGACCGAGGGTACTCACTGTATTCTCTCCTGCATAAAACACGATAGGACTAAGGAAATGCTTTTCTACCAGAAAAAAAAATTACTAGAAAGTGCAACAGAATGATAACGGCAACGACATTGTTGTAGGCCGTCAAGATAGTGAACAGCGAAGAAATTTGAACTGGGGTGTATTACTTACTATGAGCAAAGAACAAAGTTGAAAAACTAAACCTGCAAAGCAAAAGAATAGTTATGATCGATTAAAACACTTAATAATAAATTTCGGAAATATTCACTATTTCATATTGTCCTCATGTAAGAGGTGATGACATTTCTTTGGGCACTTACCATAGAATAGTGATAAGTTGTTTCCTAGGAGGTCCACGGAATTCATCGTTTAGCCTATGCTCCAAAATCCAAACAACTGCTCCAACAAAAAGGAAAAAAATACCAGTGACACACCACATCATCGGAGTGAATGGCCTCATGAAAGCCCAAGCATGAGAGTTCAACTTCTGAACAGGCGCCACCACGACTAGACCAGACTCAATATATGGCTGCGTAAAATCCACCATCCTTGTTCTGTTAGTGATGATCGTAATGTCGCCTATGGCAGCATCGTAGACCTATACAAGAGAAGCAAAATCAAGGAGATCGATCGTAAACCGAAGAATGACAACGCATGAAGTTACTAGTAAGAAATTTGTGTCTCATACTCACGCCAGTCGTGATTAAGCGCACAAGTTCAGTGCGGCTAGGGCTATTGATACCATCTCCAAATGGTATTAACTTGTATGGAACAGCATAAGGCAACAAGTTCAGGGCAGCAGTGAAGACATCAATACAGTACCCTTTGAACATATCAGTGCCTTGTACTTGCGATATTACTTCACGATAACTAACTCCACTCGGAACTCCGATTTTCAATTCCCTCCCATTGTTTGGGAAAACCCAACCGCGAGGCCTTTTTGTAGTTTCTCCTGGCCATATTACGTCATGCAGTTGTTGATTTGAACTAGAACGATTAGGCGGCTTGCTGTATAGCTCTTCTGGAGGCACAATCGATAACCCAGAGTAATTAGACCAATAACCAATCCTCCTCGCACCTGTGCCAATCAGGTTAATAACTTCAAATGCAGGATGAACGAGGGATTCATCCGAAGTAAACCAGATAGGGCCCGTTAAACCAGTAAAATTGACCTTTAAAATGTTGTCAAGCAATAGTTTCCCTCCATCGAAGACATTCATAGCGTCTAGATGCAAATTCCTTCCGTTTAGTGCGCTCAACCTAGAATCGTTTGAGAAGGAAATATTTCCACTCTGATCAAGGAAAGCATCGATTGCATGTGCAAGCATCCAAACAGTGTCATAAGCATATAGAGCATAAGTATTCAGCCCAACGGAGCCATTATCTGTTTGGTTAATACCTGTCATGTTCTTCCACCTAGAAACAAAGTTACTCTTCATTTCTGAATCTGGCGTGTGCATACGCAGTGTGATAAGTCCTTGTACAATTTCTGTTGTTCCCGGAGGGAGAGAAGATACAGAGTCCAGGATAGTCGAGAGCCAATTTGTAGCTATCCAAACATACCCACTGCCAGTCATCCCAAGGTAATGTGCCACAGAAAGAACATCGAGCCCCCAACCAGGATAAGTGTGAAGAACAAGTATACGAGACTCACCCAAAGCCACCTTAACCAAAACATCAGTGATGTCAGTTCGGCTCGGTTGAGGGTTCAAAGGTGCTTTGTAAGAGATCCGACAACGTTTGCTGGCGAGTTGATCTGCCAATGCAGCTATGCCATTCCTCCCGTAATCATCATCAACATAGATTGCGATCACTTCTCTCCATTCATAGTACTCAACCATCTCTGCAATCGCGGTCATCTGGAACAGATCATTCTGAGTTGTTCTCACGAAGAAAGGGTACTGAAGTGAATCCAATGTCGGGTCTGTTGCTGCAGAGGATAGTATGGGGACTTGGAGCTCATTTGCAATGAGCGAAATCACATGAGCTGTGACAGAAGATTGGGGGCCAATAATGGCCACAGTATCCATTTCCATGAACTGCAAAGCTGTGATCAGTAGCAAATATTAAAAGTTTCAAACACCATGATTTGAGAATCTACCTCACTTGTCTAATTTTATGTATGGAACACAGATTAATTGTGGAGAGGATACAAAACTGAAGGGAAAAAAACGTTGGTAAGAAAACATAATGGAGTTAGAAAGCAAAAGAATGTGAAGAAGTCAAATTTATTTAATTTTTTCGACTGAGTTAGAAAAATGAAAAGATAATTAATAGATATTTTTTTCAAAAAAAAAAAATATTTTTTATTTAGTTGAGCATAACAAGATGACACAAATTAATAATTTTATATTTCCTCCACAAATCAATGTTCTAAACAGAGCCCTAAAGTTTTTTTCACACAGTTGATCTTAAGCTCGGATAAAGGGTTGCGGTAGGTTGTTGGCAAGCATAAAATATAGTCACTTCCTATGATCAAGAACCCAAGTGAGAACTAGCGTAGTTGGGGACCAAAGGTTTTGTTAAGTTGAGTTTTCTTCTCTTTCAGGAATTCATGTTCCAAACATAGTATAAATAAATAAACAAGGGACTTTACAGGTGTGATGTACCTTCAACAATGCCCAGAAATCCACTGAAATTGGAATCATGCATAGTAAGTTTCAGCTTGGTTCTTCCAAGGATAGCTGGGTTGGAATTCACATCTTCAATCGCAGCTTCAATGGCAATTTTTGTAGCTTTGCCAATGATAGAATCAAGTGTGAATATAGACCCAATGTTCACAACCTCATGTCTCGTAGAAATATTTGTACTCACTCCATCAGAAAAACATCCATTGCTAAAAATCATGAATATCAGCAGCATCCAAACCAATTTCATGGCTAATTGTAATCACAAACCCCAAATTTCAATCTGTAAAAAAAAGCGCAGACGAACCTAGTTCAACATGCTGTCTTGGTAAAAATTTCTAAATTAATCCAAGCATCTATAAGAGCTCAAAAAGATATTAACTTGCATTGCAGACTAACAAAATTAAGAAAAAACAACTTTAAAAAATAAAAATAATGTTACGTCTGTGTGGCGAGGTCTTACGTGGACACAATGCCGCCCACGCAGTCGACCTCTGAATGCTATAAAAGGGATTTGCTTCCCTCATTGATTACTAATTAGTTTTTAGATGAGATGGCATATTCTTAATCTGAAAAGTGGAATCAGAGCCTGAGGTAACATTATGATCTCGATTAAAATTTAATAGTTCAGATGTATTTATATTTTTTTAATCCAAAAAAAAAAGCCATAAAAATCCAATGATCCCCAACCACAAGCCACGGAGTTGACAAAGATTGCTATGTTAGCTCCCCAACTCCGGGATAAACACAATGCTACTTCTTATAACAGCTCTAAAAATAAACCTGCGTGGTGCGACCGCTTAATGTCGTAAAAGAAATTTGCTTTTTCTCGCTGAATGCCAATTGATTTTAAAATGAGAAAGATATATTTCGACACACAACATCAATAGGAAGACTCAAGCTCTTCTCATTTCCATAACAACAAAAAAAATAGCAATAAAAGTAGAAATAGACATTTCAGGGAAAACCATGAAAAACCCATTAAAGGAGCCCTAGTGAATAGGAGCTTAAAAGCACGGTCAACACAATGAACATAACCTACGAGTTTACAGCCTCACAAATTCAAGCACATGTAAATAATGCTTGGGCGCAGGAGTTGAAAAATATGCATTGCCCATCATAGCGTTAGCAAGTTCCTGCAAAAGGAGGTCCATCTTCTTTTTATGTCCAAGAAATCAAGACCAAAGTTCAGGAAAAAAAATAAAAAAAGATGGATAGCAGAAAGAAAAGACGACAACATGTAGCAGAAATGGGAGCTAAAGGAATCCGAGGACGCTTCAAATGGACATGCGTGTGTGTGTGTGTGAGAGAGAGAGAGAGAGAAAGAGAGAGAGAGAGAGAGAGAGAGGAACTCACAGCTAGAGCAGCTTTGGAAGCAGGCCACCCATTCAAAGCCTCAAAGAAGAGCCGCCGAAAAAAGAAAAAGCAAATGAGGCAAGTAGGCATCCCGTGAATGTTAAGGTGTGTGTATAGTGTTTATAAATTTTACTTACAATCTATTACTTCATTCTTTCTATCGGTTGTCTCGTTTAATTTGGGTCGCGATCAAAGGACTTGTAATGAATAGGCATCCTACGTCGAAATATTAAAGTGAGTGTGTAGTGTATACATCTTACTTATAAATCAAGTTTTTGACTTGACTCATTAAGTTGGATTACTTCAAAAAAGAAAATGAAAGTTGGATTGGTTCAAAAAAAAAAAATGAGGTAATTAATTAGGTAGAAGGGCAAAAATAAAAGGAAATTAAAAAAGGAATCTTAATCTAACATTTTGATTATAATAAAATAAAAGGTTGAAATTCAAATAGATAAACTTTTATTGTATCCCAATATGCTTAATGCAAAATCTTATTATAATTGGAGTAAAATTTTATGTGTTTAACATTTTAAATTTTAACTTAAAATTTTTAATCCAAACTTTATATATAATTTAAAATATTTCGAAAACGAAAAGAATTAGAAAGTTGATTTCACGAATTTGAAAACTTAAAAATTGTAATTTCAAAATCATTAAATTAAAATTTAACGATTCAAATATATTTATATATTTATATCTTTTCAAATTAAAAACAAATGAAAATGTTTAAAATGTTGAATTTTAAACTAATAACTCTTATCTTACTGTCTCCAACCTGAGATCGAGACTCTCCACTTTTGAGTTCCACTTCTATATAATAGAATATCTCCTTAAATGAATGAACTTTTGTGGTGCCTTTGTATAACTTTGGGTTGGAATAGAGCTCAGTCACCAGAATGGGCCTATAAAAGTTGCTTTTCTTGTTCAAAATATAATCATTAAAACCCACCACCATGGTGAGCCTTTTCTTTTCCATAAATTAAGGTTAAATGGGAAAAAAAAAACAATAATTTTAAGATTTGGGTGTGACTATGATTAAGGCTCACTGTTCATTAAAAAAATAAAAAAAAAATATTCCCACCAAATCTTGCACCACATAACATGACCATAACAAGCAAGAGGCTAGATTAAGTGATCTTAAAAACTGAAGATTGAGTTCTCATTAAGAGTTTTCCCGTTTGTTTCTATTTAAAAACTGATACAAAATGAGTTTTTATTTTGAAAAGAGCACGGGCTTTAAAAATTTTATTAATATAATTTCATCAAATTTTGATGTTAATTTTATGTATATAGCATAGAGAGAGATAGTTTTATTTGAAGGTTGATTTTTGTCCGGCTTAAATCAAATCTAGTTTAATAATAATTCTAGTATACATAGATGAAACCTAGAAAGTTAATTCAATTGATAAAATTTTAAGTTCATTTTTCAGTGGTTATTAGTTCGAATCTTTTCAAGATTACTAGAGAAGTTATCTGGTCGTTAACTTCAAGTTTCAAGCATTAGTCGAGATGCGTATAAGTTATTTTAGAAATTATTGATAAAAAAGAGATAGTATGTATAGATGGAAGCCAATATTAATAATATTTCTAAATAAAGAAAATAGGTGTAATTTTTAAATCTTAAGGGATGTAATTATTCAAATATTGAAATATTAAAAAGAAGCAAGGGTAATTTATTCCCAAAAAAAAAAAAAATACAAAGTAAAATGAGTTTGGAATGGCGTAGGCCATTAGGTCACATCCCTTTCCTGTACGTATTGTTTACTGGACACAAATGAGCGCACTCTATGGCCCCAGTTAATCCTTCATTTGATTTTAATTTTCAAAGCCCGGGATATACAATTCAAACGGGAGATATTTCCCGATATATCATTTCTGGGTTGTGACGCAAGTTGGAAGGTGATATGAGATGATAAGAGTAAGATGACTTAATTGCCCTCCCTTTTTTTTTTGGTTAATAGTATACGATCATCTTCTGTCAAATCTCGTGTTAGATTATGGGTTCG
>QLOD02000001.1:39318720-39329043 GCA_003260245.2 Sideroxylon spinosum
GAGAACACCTTTTGCTCCAAGATTGGTGAGATTCTAGATGCAATGATCTTAGCTGTTACCTTATAAGTAATGTTGCAACATGCTTGTATTCACTGAGTCGTCCTTTCCTATAGAATGTCTGTGAATGTCTTACTTTTTTCTTGCTCGACCACGTGAGCCGAGTAGATCTTTTCGCTGCACAGTCACGTGAACCGAGCAAGATCATGCCGCTTTTGGCAACTGGTCTCGTGAACCATCTTTTCCTACTCGGCCACGTGAGCCGAGCAGATCTTCGCGCGGCTCGATCACGTGAACCGAGCATGATCATGCACTTTTGGCAATTGACCTCGTGAGCCATCTTTTTCTGATCGATCACGTGAGCCAAGCAGATCTTCGCGCTGCTCGGTCACGTGAACCAAGCAGAATCATGCCGTTTTTGGCAATTGACCTTGTGAGCCATCTTTTCCTGCTTGGCCACGTGAACCAAGCAGATATCATGTAAGTTGATTTATTCAATGCAAAAGAAATCTTGGAATGCATAATATGTTATGAAAAATAATTCCAAATGTAATTATAACTTTCATTACACATAATATTTCTTCAAGTATTCGACGTTCCAAAAGTGAAGCAGATTTTTGCCTTCCATTGTCTTTAGCCAGTAAGCTCCTTTACGAGTTGAACCCATTACGAGTTGAACCCAACACTTATACAATCCTTCCCAGTTTGGGCCTAACTTCCCATCTCCTATGTAAGTTCGAACCCTCAACTTGTTAAAATTCAAAAAATTCAAGGAGATTTATCCTACCAACTTTACCACACTTAGTGTGTTAAGAGAACTTCGAACATGTGACCTCTCGAAAGAGAGTACTCAAGTGTGATGTGCTGCCAAACTTCCAGACAAGAAGCATGAAATGCACATAAAAAGAAAGAAACGGAACAAAATTAAAAAGAGAAATGGACTTTGTCATTTCCATCTTTGGATGGCAGGAATAAAAATTGCAGAAAGCAAATTCAGTGACGTCTTGAGGAAGTTACAGCCTTCCAGATATATGCTTAGTTTCAAATTTCAAAGAAAATTTTAGTTATCGAACATAAATAGAGCAGTGCAATACACACTCAGAAAATTGTGCAATCTCAGCTGTGCATGTGAGGGTGCACCATGGGACCCATACACATGGAAGGTTGTGAAAATTCTAAACAAAATATAAACAAATGGACACCATATGCTGAAACTACTTCTCAAAAAATATATATGCTGAAAGACGTTGAGCACTCATTAATATATATATATTGTAGCAGCTCATCTACTCATGGTACAAGAAGCTACTTACGCACCTGATGGGCGGGGGTGTATGATTGCAAGACAGCAAAACTTCCATTGAACAACGTAAGTTTGTTCAGCATAGCAACAAAGAAGTGGAACAACGTAGGAGCCTGCTTGAAGCCACACTTGCACAACATCTAACGCCTTTGCAGCAACTCTGCTAATTGGGAGTAAATCTGATCTTTAATAGCATCCCTATTGCCAGGGTTCAGTGTCAAAACGGTAGCCCCCGGATGATTTTTCAACCTCGCAACTGTATAAATTCAAACATCTTGGTCTTATCTTATATAACAAAGGCACCCGGAATATCACCAAGAAGAAATAAGGTGTCAATTTAAGATCGAGTTCAAAAGGAGGTATCCTTCCCATTCCATTTCAAGTTGATAATTAAAAAGGAAGTTCAGATAAATTGAGCAGTGAATAAAGGGTAACCTTTTTCATAGGAAAATATTTTTAAAAATTGTTGCATTAAGAGACGTCTCAGACAAAATGTACCTCCAGGTATATCCCGACCACCTTTTGGAATGGGGATGGAAGCTAATAGTGGGATATTAGACTCCAGAACTTTTAGCACCGCAGGGAAGAATGATGTACTGTAGAGCTCCATCTTACCAACTTCATCAATGATGAAAAGATCTGTATCTTCCTTCACCTAATAACAAAATGCACATCAGCTATGCCTACTCTAATGCTTTTACAACATTTCAACCACTAGAGTTGTGTTTGGATCAAGGATTTGTCAAGGAAAGGAAATAAAAAGGGATTCAAAATTCCCGCTCCTGTTTAGTTTGTGATGTAAAATAGAGGGTAAAAGGCATGGGATTTGAGAAATTAAAAATAATTTAATTATAAAACCAATTTATTTATGGGTTCTTTTTATTTTTTTATCCAATCAAATGAAATGTGTATTTGAGATTTTATAATTCCTTCCCCTTTTCCTATAATTTTCTTTTCCATTTTCCGAATAACTTTTTTCTCTGGCAAATCCACACTCCAAACACACCCTAAAAGCTTTGGACAACCCCAGAAAATTTAGGAAATTCACATACAGATCAATTAAACATTTTCCCTCAGTTACATATTATAACTAGTACACCTCAATCAAAAGATTGACAAGCTGATATACCTGCAGCTCAGGCAATGCCAATGACTCAAATGATGCTATATTTACTCTGTACCTCCCAACGGTAGGCCATCTAATAGACTCTGGGCTGCACAGAAAAGGATGCTTTAGCTGAAAATTAATAGTTTAGATGTAAAAACTAAAAAAACAAAATGAACACTGAATAAATGCCTTGATTTTGAAAAACTAGAAAAGTTTGATAGAAACAATGGAATAATATTCAGCAGATGAAGAACATTACGAGCAAATATCTTCAAACAATTCAAAATGATAGATGATGCATCTAAATATTGCAAATCTCCGTTATATGACAAGGATGAAGGAACAATAACCAATGCATATCAGCAAATTTGGCGTAGTGTATTTTCACAGAGCTAGCAGGTAAATACCTCAATCATTATTTTTAATGCTCTAAAATTTTCGAGAATTTTAAAATCGTTTTCCCCCAAGCTGAACAAATACTCTCTCACCCAAATCCCTATGTAGCAGATTTACTTTATGAACTTCCCAAAGCTTGGATGCATCAAAAGATTCTATTATCACTTTTGAAATAAAAGGAATATGTTTTCCAAGTGACAGAATAAGTACAGTGCACCCCCTCTTAATTGTAAGGATTAATGATAACAGGATGTAGTAACATCCAACATTTCGGTATGTTCAGTTACTTAGAAATTTCACTTTCTCAAGTTTTCAACAAGAATTAGTTTCAAAAAAAAAAATAAATAAAATAAAATAAAACGTTTTCAACAAGAATTGCATTGTTGATACAGGATCTTTTCTATTTGCATTAACTTTATACCTATTACTTTCTGTAGTTCTCTTTAATGGATACCTATCAAACATATGCATCAAAAGATACTAAATCTTAGCAGTTAAAAAATTGCAGCTAGTCAAAGAAACAAATACCATTTAGTTCTAAGCCAATGCGTGCACAAAAATGCCCATAAAAGAGCCGAAGCTGAGGAGTAGATCTTATCGATCCTCAGTATTCTTCATTTTTCCTTGGATGTTTTGGAACCAGGCATGCAATAAATTTGAATTAAGATTAAAAATAAAGTTATGTAGAATTCCAGATCCAGCAGCAATTGAGATCAATCATAATCAGATAATTTCCAAATCCGAATTTGATCTAAGATCCATAATATTTGTTAAAAAAAAAACATCATGGGGAGATATTGGTTCCATTTCCTTCCAGAACCCCCAAAGATCCTAACAAGCATTTACATTTGGCATTCCATATATCAAATGTTGGATATCTTTGCCAGCCACTGTTGGCCTAATTGCACGCATCGAGAAGTGCCAGTCCCAATGCACATGTTCAGGATTATGGGTAATTTTGTAAGCCATTAGGCGTAACAAATTCAAGTTGGTATTCTATAGCAGAAAAACCAAAAATAAACACAAAAACGAGAAGAAGATTTACGCGGTTCAACTTAAAGGCCTACGTTTACGGGCAAAAGCAGCTGAAAAATTCACCAACAAAGATGAAAAGTACAAAATGTATAACCCTAGCACAAAACGGCTTCCAAAGTTTCTCTTAAACCCTAATACAAAAATCTCCAACTTATAAATATAAAGTCAGATCACAAAATAGGCCAAGAAAAAACCCTAAATCGAATACATGGGTCGAAGCCCGAACCCGAATACTAGCCATAACTAACAAATCTCCACCTTGGCTTGTATTCATCCAAGCCATCACCAAAGAATCTCACTTGCTGCCTTCTCCGCAAAACCCTTAAACAATCATTGAACACTGTGGACACCAACCAAATCCAAACAATGCTTGAACTCGTAAACTGGAATGGGCTTAGTTAACATGTCTGTTGGATTGTCAGGCAGCTGTAGGAAATTTCTTCACTGTAATGATACCTTGTGAATAACATACCGCAAAGAATAATATCTAACATCAATGTGTTTGGTCCTCTCGTAATACATTTAATTTTTGGTCAAATGTATGGCACTTTGGCGATCACAAAATAACACAATACTATTCTACTATAAACCCAAACTGCTAACCAAATTTCTTAACCAAATAGCTTCGTTCACTATCTCTGCCGCAACCATAAACTCTGCCTCTGTAGTAGACAAAGCAACTGTTAACTGTAAAATCGCCTTCCAACTGATGGCACAACCAGATAAAGTAAATACATAATCTGTCAGAGATCTCCTTTTATCCAAATCACCAGCATAGTTAGAATCAACATAACCAGCGACACACGAACTGGTGCTACTGCCTTTACTATAAACCAAACCAACATCTGTAGCACCTTTCAAGTACCGAAGTATACATTTCACTGCCTGCCAATGTTCTCTACCTGGATTAGCCATGTAACGGCTGACAACACTAACAGCTTGTGAAATGTCTTGGCGAGTATAGACCGTGGCATACATAATGCTGCCCACTGCACTAGAATATCGAACATGTGACATGAGCTCCTCCTCCTTCTTAATCTGAGGTGACAAAAACGCTCGTCTAAAATGAGAAGCAAGAGGGGTTGAAATAGGTTTACAACTCTCATGCCAAATCGCTCATCTTCTCAATATACTTTCTCTTAGACAAATTTAGTTTCCCATTCTTCCCATCTTTGCAAATCTCCATACCTATGATTTTCTCTGCTACACCCAAATCTTTCATTTTGAATTTTGCACTCAAATGTGTCGTCAACGCATCAATCTCTGACATGCTCTTAGCAGCAATGAGCATGTCGTCAACATAAAGCAGCAAGTATACAAAAGAACCATCCGATAACCTTCTATGATACACACAACTATCATACTTACTCCTAGATTAACCATGTCCCACCATAAAAGTGTCAAAACATTTGTACCACTGCCTTGGAGACTGCTTCAAGCATACAAAGACTTCTTCAACGTGCATACATGGTCTTCCTTTCCACTTACTATGAAACCCTCTGATTGATGCATAAAAATGTCTTCCTCAAGCCCACATGCAAGAATGTTGTCTTTACATCAAATTATTCAAGTTGCAGACCAAATTCAGCAACCATGGCAAGCAACATGCAAATAGAGCTATACTTCACACTGGTGAAAAAACTTCATTAAAATCTACACCATCCCTTTGACTGTAACCCTTTGCAACTAAGCGTGTTTTAAAACGTGCACCTTCTACACCTGGAATGCCTTCTTTCTTTTTGAAGACCCACTCGCAGCCAATTACGCAATCTCTCCAAATTCCATATCTGGTTCTTGCAAAGAGATTCAATCTCCTCATTTATGGCAGTAACCCACTGACCTGATTCTTCACCTTTTACAGCTTCATCATATGTGAAAGGTTCCTGAATACCAAGCTTCTCAGCTATAGTGAGAGCATAGGCAGCTATTTCTGAATCACTGTATCGCTGAGGTTTCTTAATTTGTATCCTCTGTCTGCCAGTTGCAATGCAGTATTCTTCCTCTTCTTGTGCATCCATATCAAAATTGAAGTCAGAAATCTCCACCAACGGCTAAACATGAGTGCTATCATCATGTGAAGCTTCAACCTCTTACTCCATCTTTTTGCATGTACTCTCCTCTTTAATATTAGAAATGACAGTAAACTCCCTTTAAAATGAATCATAGCATACTCATCAAAAGTGACATCTCTACTGATGACAAACTTAAATGACTTGGGATCCGAACTCCACACTTTGTATCCCTTCACTCCTTTGACATAACCTATGACAATGCCTTTCTTTGCTCTATGCTCAAACCTACTCTCATTGACATGAAAATAAGTTGGACAACCAAAAATCTTTAAATTAGTATAATTAGCAAGAGTTCCAGACCATACCTCAATAGGAGTTCTACACTCTATAGCTGTAGACGGAAAACGATTCACCAAATAGCAAGCTGTATTTACTACTTCAGTCCAAAAATCCTTAGATAATCCAACATTAGAGAGCATACAACGCGCTTTCTCTGAAAGAGTCCTATTCACCCGTTCTGCAACTCCATTCTGTTGTGGAGTCTTCCTCACTGTGTGATGTCTCACAATACCTTCATTCTCACAAAATTCTTCAAAATCATTCTCACAAAACTCCATACCATTATAAGTTCAAGATGCTTGACCTTCTTCCAGTCTACTTCTCTATCAATGCCTTCCGCTGCTTAAAATTGACAAACACATCATTTTTTTATTTTAGAAAATATACCCAGACATATCTTGAGTAGTCGTCAATGAATATCAAAAGATATCTGGCTTCACCCTTTGATGGAACTCGAGAAGGGCCCCAAAGATCTGAATGGACGTAATCTACTGTACTCTTAGTCCTATGAATGGCTGTACTAAACTTGAATCTACACTCCTTCCCAAACACACAATGTTCGCAAAAGTTAACTTTTAGAGTGTTCTGTCCATTAAGCAAACAAGAGTGTCATCACCCTCTCGCTCTTATGCCCTAAACGCATATGCCATAGATGAGTAGTATATAAGTCTGAGTGATATTCCAATAATCCCAACAACTATACTGCCCTAAAGAACATACAAACTGCTTTTCTTGTTTCCCCTCATTACAACAAGAGAACCTCTGATAACTTTCAAAACTTCACCTTCAACCAAAACCTTGCAACCAATAGAGTCCAATGAGCCCAAGGATATCAAATTTTTCTTCAAGTCTGACACGTGTCGAACATCTGACAAAGTTCTCACAATACCATCATGCATTCTAATTTTAATTGCACCTATCCCAATAGTCTTACAGGCCATATTATTACCCATTAAGACTAAGCCACCATTAAGTTTTTCATAAGTACCAAACCAATCCCTATTAGGTCACATATGATAAGAACAACCAGAATCCACTCACCATCAATACAACCATCTGAATTTGTAACTATGAGAACATTCTCTAAACCATCAGAGTCCACTTTTGCAATACCAACAACGTTAGAAGGATTTGAATTGTTGTTTCCTCATTTCGCCTTAAACTTTGGACAATCTGACTTATAACAACCAACATTGTGACAGTAGTAACATTCAACATCATTCCTTAATTTGTTCTTTGAACAACCTCGACTTTTACTTCTGCCCTTACCTTTACCTTTACCAGAATTCTTGCTTCCAGTTCGACCTCTATTATTTGAGTGAGTACGTCCTACAAGCTTCACAAACAAACCTTCAGCCTGCCCATCATTGCCTTTGTCATTCAATTTATTTCGTAACTCTTTCGAGTTCAAAGACGATTTCACATCCACTAATGAAATAGTATCTCTACCATACAACATTGTGTTAACAAAATTCTCAAAAAAAAATTCGACAATGAACACAAGAACAATCACGGCTTGATTATCCTCGATGGTCACATCAATATTCTTTAAATCCATAATAATTTTATTGAATTCATCAAGGTGATATTTAACTGTCGTACCTTCACTCATTCAAAGGGTATACAGTTTCTACTTCAAATACAAACAGTTAGTTAGAGACTTCTTCTTGTAGAGGGTTTCTAACTTTTTCTACAAACCAACAGCCGTTTCTTCATCTGCAACTTCTCGCAAGACCTCATCTACGAGTGATAACTGAATCGCACTGTGTGCTTTGTCGTCCAGATCTACTTTCTCAACAGCCGTCATCTTCTTAGGAAGTTTGCTATTCAGCACCTTCGCCAAACCCTAGTGACATAGCAGAGCACGCATCTTGATACACCATAAACTAAAATTGTTCTGGCGATTAAACTTGTCTATTTTGAATTTTTCCATAGACATGATTCTGATACTAGTTTGTAGAGGAAAAATAAAAAATAAACACACAAAAACAAGAAGAAAATTTACATGATTCGGCTTAAAAGATAAAGAGTACAAAATATGTAACCCTAACACAAAACGACTACCAAAGTTCCTCCTAAATCCGAGTACAAAAATCTCCAACTTATAAATATAAAGTCGGATCACAAAATAGGCCAAGACAAAACCCTAAATGGAATACATGGGCCGAAATCCAAAACCCGAATACAAGCCATAACAAACATATACGACGTTAATGACCAAATGCTTTGACATATCAAAAATTGGACATCTTAGCCAGCAAATGTTGGCCCAATCGCACCCAACAGGAAGTGCCGGTGCCCATGCACATGCTCACGATTCAGGGTAAATTTTGTAAGCCATCAAGTGTAACAAATTCAAGTTGGTATTTGAGGTCAATGACCAAATGCTTCTCATTTCAGGTATAACCCACTCCAGAAACAATTTACATGGAAAAGGAAAAGCTTTCCTTGCTTTCAACAAGTTTAATGTAATAACAGAAGGACCAAAAAAAAAAACCCCCATCATCATCAAATATGTAACCCTAACACAAACCGACTACCAAAGTTCCTCCTAATCCTAGTACAAAAATCTCCAACTCATAAATATAAAGTCGGATCACAAAATAGGCCAGACAAAACCCTAAATGGAATATATGGGCCGAAATCCAAAGCCCGAATACGAGCCATAACAAACATATTCGATGTTAATGACCAAATGCTTCGACATATCAAAAATTGGACATCTTAGCCAGCAAATGTTGGCCCAATCGCACCCAACAGGAAGTGCCGGTGCCCATGCACATGCTCACGATTCAGGGTAAATTTTGTAAGCCATCAGGTGTAACAAATTCAAGTTGGTATTTGAGGTCAATGACCAAATGCTTCTCATTTTAGGTATAACCAACTCCAGAAACAATTTACATGGAAAAGGAAAAGCTTTGCTTGCTTTCAACAAGTTTAATGTAATAACAGAAGGACCAAAAAAAAAAAAAACCCCATCATCATCATATATCTGGGAACTCCAGTCACATATTCTATATCCAGCAAATGATGCACAAGCTGCCACAATGAGGAATAGAATTTGTGTTTCAACAAAACAAGAATCCACTTAAGCTCATTTTGCCCTTCATCAAGCGAAGAGAATTCAAAATTACTTATCTCGTTTGGATTGCATTGGATACGATAGGGAAAAGGCATAATATTTGACAAGTTAAAAATAACTAAATTAGAAAACTAGTTGATTAATTAATGACTTCTATTTTCTTGCATTTCTATTCCACTCAAGTAAAAAAACACATGCATTTGTAATTTTCTGTTTACTTCCTTTTTTTTATTTTTCCCCTTCTACTTTCTTTTCCCTCGCCAAAACCTCAATCCAAAGAAAGCCCTAAAGTTAAAACTCCCAATAGGCCAAGTAGAGATGCCAAAGACCCAATCATAACAGGAAATCGAAAAAAATTGGCTGCAATTATTAAGAAATTTTTTTGGGGGAAGAGGGAGAAAGAATTACCTTGAAATGGTGGTGGAAGCAAGGGGTCCTCTACGGCCATCCAATGTAACCACTTCAAACCCAATCCTCTCACTTCCTTCCCTAATCTCACCTATTTCCACCATGTTTAAAACTCATACACATAAACATCGACTAATATATATATATATATATATATATATAGAGAGAGAGAGAGAGAGAGAGAGAGAGAGCAAACTTACGAGTGTAAAAACCTTGAACTTTCAAGGTAGGGTGAGAAATTTTAAGGCTTTCCAGCACCTTCATAATCAGAGTTGTTTTGCCCACACCCTAACATAAACAGAATCGGATGAGAGAGAGAGAGAGAGAGTCTATGAAAAAAATTCAAAAATCATGCTCGGAAAATTGACTTACCGGAGAGCCTGTAACCAGGAAGCATTTTCCGTGGCCTGCCATTCTCTGAATCCCCTCTATGTGCCGTGTGCAGACTTCTGAACCGCCGGCGGCTCTATCTTCGGCCTTCTGCTCATGTTTTGAAGATAATAAAAATACATCTTATTTGATATTTACTATTTTTTATATTTTGGGATTATTTTTATCTTAGGTCCAAAAAGTTTAATACCATTTTTTTGTTATTTTATGTTTTATGTATAAACTGATTTTTAATAATTTAAAACTGGTTTTA
>QLOD02000001.1:39411138-39424189 GCA_003260245.2 Sideroxylon spinosum
TGGTCTCTACTTTGTGCGTGATGAGGTCGCAAAATGAACCGTGTGATCAGCAAAACTTGGTGAGTTGTTTCTTTTTGTCTTTTTTGGCTAACTTGGAAAGAGAGATATAGTATAATTACCTTTGTATAGATCCAAGAGTCTTTTTATCTCCACTTCGTACAGTATTAGGGCATAGGGTGTTGATATGAGTTCGGAATCTATTTTGAGATTTACAGAGGGAACAATAATATAGTCTGAGGGTCTGTATATGTTACTCTTAGGCATTGGGTTAGTGCTTTTTCTTGATAAAATTCTTTTATTCATTAAAAAAAAAAAATTTAATCCCAATAACGCAAAAGATTTCCAACTATATTTTACAATATAGTACAAAAGGATAAAAAAATTCATCCTGATTGACATTAACATACCTGGGTAACATTTGTACGGTCCAAGCAATCAATACAATTGTTCCTAACAACTCCAAGTTGCTCCTCAACTTTCTCACCTTTGTCGTTCAAAAGAAGGTACCTACCATTTGAAGCAACATTTGAAATAGAAAAAATAATAAATAAGCAAATAAATAAATAAAAATAAAATTATTAACTCAACTCACAAGGGAATATATGAAACTGCTTCAGAAAATGGTATAGATAAACCAAATTAGATATGTTCATTTAAAATGCCTAAATTCTTATTGAATGTCGAATATAAATAAATAACTAGATCAATCATCACGACACATGAAATAAGGTAGTTAGAAGGATCAAGGGTGAGCCTTAGAGTAGCAGTAAGATTGCAACTTTGCAATCTAGAAGTCATGGGTTCAAAACTCAAAAATAGTCCCTCCAATTGCTGGGGGGTAAGACAACATACATTGCCCATCCCCAAATCTTTGACAAACGGAAGCCTCATGCATTCTACCCTTTACTTAGTAGGATTAACAACACATGGTGTGAGCAATTTATTTCAACTGCCTACATCTCTCTCTCTCTCTCTCTGCTCTTGCCAGTTATCACAAGCAGTATTTTAAAACCCGTACTGGTCTGCAAACTGGAAAAATGGCCAGGCCAAGAGCCACTTCAACCATCAAGTCAATCAGAATTAAACTATGACACGACAACTACATCATATATATACATATATTAGAAACATAGAATTACAACAAAAAGAAGTGTAAATTTTCTAAAATACTTTTTGAAAACTTTTTCCTGAATTTTATATAATCAAAACAAGATAAAAACAAAGAATAGCTCATATTTTTCTTCTTCTACAACTTGCAGCAAGTCTATGATGGCCTTTTTCCCTAAATGATAGCCTCTTTCATCCTCTTAATGGTTTGATAATATATAAAGGAATACCATAAATAAATATTGACAAAAGAGACCTTTTGGAAGGTTAACAAATTGCAATGAAAAATTAGATTATTCTCTCATATCAGAAAAATTTGCTGAATTAATTTTCAAATAATCACAACAACATTGTAGTAGTAGCAGTGGTAGTAGTAATAGTAGTAGTGCTAATACTGCTGCTGCTGCTACCACTACTGCTACTATTACTAATAACAATTTTCTGAACAAAGTTGAAATGGTGGGATTTTCACTCAAGATAGATTAGAACTCTTCAAATGGATGTAAAGAATGAATCCAGATCGTCCTCAACCATCAGAGTATTTCCATCACTAGATCTTATCTTCACCTTTTATGACATCTCCATGAGACTTACCTATTAGTCTTCTCCCCACACTTGTGTTACATGGACTTAGACATGTGTAACGGATACGGATATGCTTCTAGGCATTAGACCTCTCTAAACCCTTAATCTTATGATATTGGAATGCATCCAAAAGTTGGCATAGATATGTAAAACCGTAGTGAACATTTAGTATAGTGTATTTATATGCATAAACTAACATAAAATATGATTATTATTGAAATATGTGTAGACTAAATCTTTAATGCATGTGTAACCCTAAAAAAATTTATTTACCATCAAATGTAAGTTATCGCTATTTCAAAAATCCTTAAATATTACATAATCCAAGAATCTAATTTGGGCATGAGAGTCCATCCATATCATATACCCTTACCCATGTGTCATGTTTGGTGGATACGGACCACGATATGTTGGAAGAAATGGAAAAGTCCATAAGCAAATACGGCTTTAGATGCGCACTTATTCAAATATTTCTGCTGTCAACACACGTATATGCTACTAAATCCATAAGACTTGCACTGTTGGCAACTGTCGTTGCCATTGGAGAAAAGATGCCTTCTTGGTGTTAAGAGCCACAATGTAGATTTTAGTTGGAGTGGAAACGTCCAATTTTGTTGACCCAAGAAAGGATTTTGTGAGTGGGTGATCAATTGGAAATTCAAAAGGTCTTGAGAAAAAAGCAGTGATATTTACACAAATGGTTTTTAGGGGATTTCCAGACTTGTATTTTTTTCAAGGTAATCCCCGGATTGATTACTTGACTGGTTCCTGTGTTTTTGGATTGAACTAGTCAAGAATCAAAATTTCTTTTCAAGGATGTTCGTTTATCATGGAAACATAATTGTTTTGAAAATCTTTATAAAGTGATAGCAAGTATGCAAAAATTTAAATTCATGAAAAAAATTTAAATTTCCAATGTATAGAATGAGGAATATTCTTTTATCCATTTTCTATAGATGGATCAGGGGGAGGCACCCTGACCTAAAATTTATTATCTTCTACTAAGCAAATGGTGGCCTAATTGGTGGACCTTCCCGTCCTTTGATGCCTTTTTAATCGATAGCATTTACTTAGATAAAAAAATTAGACAATACATAAATATAATTAGAAGCATAATTTAAGATCTGTCTAAAGTATGAAAGCCTAATAATAAATTAATTAGATAACATGTTATTTTGATATGTGACGTTGCATTTTGGTGAGTTTTGTTGTGTTTCAATGGAAACATCAAAATGACTACTCCCACAAGGTTTAACTTTTTGACTTTTTCATGGAAAAGAAATGGTTTTATTGTGTTTCAATGGAAACATCAAAATTATTACTCCCGCAAGGTTTAACTTTTTGACTTTTTCATGGAAAAGAAATGACATTTTGTTCCTTGGAACTAGCTGATTCAATTTGATTTCTATAATACTCGTCACAAGTTACCAAAATGCAAAATAAAATGTTTGCAAATTTTCTTAGCCACTATGGATGCCTAACCAAGCAGCACATATCTACAATCAAATGCAAACACTTGAATTTGCCGTGATAATCGTATTAAAAAGAACAAAAATGGAAAAAAAAAAAAAAAAAAAAACAATGCAGAAGCAAAACAAGTATACAATTCCATAATCGGTAAGTAAAATCATTTCCACATGTACACAGTGAATGAAAAATCATTTAATAACACTGGAAAACCTAAATACTCAATTACTCATTGCCATTGAGAAGAATCCATACCTGTTTTTAACGAGGAAATCCTCAATTTGCTCATACAAGATAGAGAGGCGCTCAAAATGAACGTGCCCACAAATACGATGAAAATCGAAGTGCAAATATCTACAAATTTAAGTAGGTATTAAAATTAGATCGAATAAACATAGTTAATAAAAAGGAAAAATGAATGGGGATCCTACCTCACATCATCACTAACAACATGCTGCATCGCAGTGGAAAATTTCTCACTTAAGCGCCCTTCACCCCCATGCTGATAAAGAAACAAAGTTATTTTAAGAATGAATAGCTCAACAAGTACGAAATTGTACAAATCACACTCCATGCCAACCAACCTGCTATACACCTACCCACCCCACCAAAACCACCTGCCAAACGCATGCATCTATCTGAACTAAGAACTACTTATCAACCTATTTATTTGTCTATTAACATTTCCAAATTCAACCACCTAGAAAATCAGTTAGCTAAGTCGGTTTTGCAATCAATCTAGCAAAATGCTCAAGCTATAATATATCTCAAGCTCTCACAAGCTTTGTTGGGGCTAACGAGTTGAGGGTCAAAATACAATTTCCCCAGACTTGGTTCATCTCGTTTTAAGATTTCTTGTTGTTCTTTATTCAGCTGCACTTACAACAACCATATATCACAATCTCCAATGCTTTCAATTATTTTTGATATTTTGGCATCTCCGATTAATGATTTAATATATGAAATATCAGAATCTATCAGAAAAATGAAGGTATGCAGTCTCTTTGATAATTATTAGTATGCATATAAATACATAGAATAATATATCAGTACTGAGTTTTCCCAATAATAGCGAGGTGTATTCATGCATGTAAAATTTCTTTATCATCAAAAAAATATTCCGCAAATACTAATAACGTTAGGAAATAATACCTACCTCATTGATAAGATCAACAGCTAAAACATTTCCATATTTTTTTCTTAAATCCAGAAAGTGTCTCTCTACCACTCGAGGCTGTAAAAAGTTTTGGTCGAAGCAGTGAATTAGAGCATAATTGAAAAAGGGAAAAACACAAATGATAAAGGGACAAACTATTGAACTCACTGCTTCCTCAGGTCTCACAATCTCAAACTTAGGCTTATAAGTCAAATCAACAATTTGTTCCCAGAGTAATGGAATTGACCCTCGAACCTGCAAAAGACATTTTTTTAAATGAACCAAAAGCAACGGTAATCTACAAAAGCTGCTAATATTTTCAGTCAATGATCTATCAGGGAAAGGAAATATATATATATATATAAAAACATTTTCTGTCTGACATTTATGAAGATGATTATTGACGTTTAACCTTCACAAATTTTGATAACAGACAACTTATGAGGATTAGTACCCTTGCTGCCAAATATGAATTATCTCAGGGAAGATCGTGATAGAAGTAATTTTTTAGCATCGGAATGTATATATGGACTTACCAATTAGTGTCAAGAAAAAGAAAATTAAAGGAGCTTCATATAAGTCAGTTACCAATTTAAACCTTAAACATGTACAACAGTCTCCTACTAGTATTTTTTGTTTTTTTAATAAATTAAAATTTTCGGTAAAGACAAATAGAGGCATTAAGGAAATGGCTACCGAAACACAAAAGCCACTCCCAATACAACACATGCATATTATCAACAACGGTCAAAAAGAATTCATCCCCCCCCCCCCAAAAAAAAGGAGAAGAAGGAGAAAAGCCACCCCGCCAACCAGCTAGCCATACAAAATTGACAAATGTAAACTTCTTCTCGGTAAAGACATCTCTATTCTTTGAAAAGTTCTTCAATTTCTTCCCTTCAAAATCAACATGTTAAGACTTTTACCCACCATCTCAGTTAAAAACTTAAGATATTAGAGAAGGGGTAACTTTCTTATTTACATTAACTTATTTTCTCTCAAAAATATAGAAAAATAAGCCACTCACCAAGTCTTCCACTGATAAGAACTCATTTTATAACCCCACTAGGAACTTAACAAATTCTTTGTGTTCATTGGAAACAACCATTGTACACCAAAAATGGATAATAGCAAGTCCGACAAACAATGTCAAGAAAAGTGATCAATGTATTCCCCCCATTCTTTGCACAGACAACACCTATTAACTATCATGCCCCCTCAGCTAAAAATTGTTAATAGTTGTGATCAAGGGATTCCCCCCAATCACCTATTAACTAACACATGCCCTCTCAGCTAAAAATTATGAAAGTAAGAATTCTCTATACACACCAAACCCAAAAGAGAGAGAAAAAAAAAAAAAAAAAGATAAATGAATAAAAACCACTTTGAAGTAAAACCACTTTTGAAGTCACCCTTGTCCTCTAAATTTTCCCTCACAGGAAGTACACCTTCCTTCCAGCAATCAACTTCAAAGAGATGAATTGCTGGAAGAGATGAATTCTGGTTTTTAAAGTGAAGATGACTTCGTAAAAGATGATTTCAAAATTGTTTTAGCATAGGAAATAATTTGAAGACATTAAAGTGAATTGCTGGAAGAGATGAATTCATCACAAAGCGAATTCATCACAAACCAGAATTCATCACAAAGCGAAATTTCGTTGGAGTCACCATTCATTGGAATCATGGAAGCTCGGGTCGTCCTCCATGCGTGTACTTAAAATAAGCCTATGATGTTATGCGAGAGGCATACTAGGAAGTTTCAAAGTTGTGTTTTCAAACGACTTCAAAGTGCAAGTATTATAAAGAGGACACTTAGAAAGTTAGAACTCCAAATCTCATAGTTTAAAAGAATTATACCAATTGAGCTATCTAGTCAATGTGTGTGTTAAATTACCAACTGTCCAAAAGCTTAAGTTGTTAAGAGATGGTCTAAATAAAATGTATCAAGCTAACTTAAGAGTGTGCAACTCATGAACTGATTTTATTTATTTAACAAATAGTTTAGGGGATAAACCGACGGTCCTAGGACTTGTAATTTTATCTAGGAGTTAGGCTTTTAGGCCCAATTTCAGGCCAACTAGGACTTGAGTCACAATACAATTCAGTTACGTAGTGTAGGCCAGGCCCATGGCTCCTACAGACAATCCATGTCTAGAAAATTCTAAAAAGTTCCAAATAAACAATCCATGGAACATTAGAAAACATTTAGAAAACCAACCAAATCAATATTTTAACCTAAATAATTGAATAAGACTCTACTAAGGCAAACAACTTGATTATACACGGGTTTAGTTTGTCCCAAGTATTGGCTTCAAATTAAACAATGTCCAAATTTTGACGCCTTCTTGTTCCCTTGTTCCTGACATGTATTAGATCACAACATCCTGTTCAGCAAATTTAGAACTCAGGAGTAAATCTCCTCTTTGTTATGCCTTCTCACATTCCACAATATCTATGGCTACGGTCATTTGACAGTAAAGTACGTCTTCGCTGCCTTCATAATGTAACCAACCCATTAAGCCTTGGTATTGCAAGGCATCAAATATTGCTGCAAATTCTAGCAATTTAACCATGGGACTTGAGTAGATTACGTTTTTTATTTATTTATTTATTTTTATTTTTTTCGGATAAACAAAAAAATTTGGAATACAAGGCATCAAGGGGATGCCTAAGTTATGAGGATTAGTCTTTGAAGTTATCAAGTTGCTTAAACTAATTGTTGAAATATCTCCATACTTATTTTGTATGAAGATTGCACCTCGGCCTTCCATCAACAAGTCACACTCTCCTTTTTGAATAATTAAATATATTAGCCTTAAATAACTGAACATGTTATTTAAGAAAGCCAAGCAATTTTCAATACCACGAAATTCAGTAACAATCTCTGCTTTTCTCCATAAACAGTGGCTATGGCATGGCACTTTATCTAAAATATTAACATATACAAAGATTCCGAACTGAGGAAAAAAGGATCTTTAGCACTTAGATTCTTTTCTCAAGCTTTATGCATCTTTCAGGGGGAAAACAATGAACAAGGAGAAAGCCATTGATGGTATATATGCATGTAGAAGGAAAATATTATATAAAATGAGTACCTGCACAAATGATGCCTAAAACATTAACATATACAAAGATTCAAACTGAGAAAGGAAGGATCTTTAGCATTTAGGTTCTTTTCTCAAGCTGTATGCTTCTTTCCGGGGGAAAAGAATGAACAAGGAGAAAGCCATTGATAGTATATATGTATGCAGAAAGAAAATATCATATAAAATGAGTACCTGCACAAATGATGCCATATGTCCATTCAACTGCATGATTTGTTCACTTTCCACAAAATTAGCTACATACCCATCAGAATCAGCTCCTCTTCTCCACATTCGAGTGCCTTTGAGAAAAAAACAACAATACAATCAACTAGAGTAGCAAGGAAATGAAGGCCAAAACTCATACTTCATAACGAACAATATTTATCTTTAAAAATCTCATCCTGATGGCACAAGCTAGCAAGTAAGATCCATGAACTAGGCAAAGGAAAAATCAAAAGCTAAGATCAATGAACCAGGCAAAGGAAAAAACAAAAGCCAACAACCAGTTTTGTACATTCCATTTTTGTTTTTAAAGAAGTGAGTTTGGTACATTCTATCCTACCATATGGACTTAAAGCTAGCAACGAAATGCAAACAGCACAACATGCTGGACCATAATTAACCATCTAGAAGGCCCAACAGAAATCATGAACTGAGATATCAAAATGGATCAAAGGCATAAAAGATTTAATGAGTCTCAAATAGGAGTTCAGTTGAAAGCTCTAATACAGGGAAAATATGTTTCCATTCTAAAATGTAGTTACGCATGTGATATTACTGTATCAAAGCAAGAGCAGTCCTTGGTAATAAAATATTATGAACAATTCTAGATAAGTCAACAGGATTGAAATGATCCATGCCTCAGGATACCAACCAGGGGAAAGGGGAACTATGACCATAGAATAAAATTATTTAATAATCCAATGCCACAACACATTAAATTCTCTGAACAGCATGAGTTAGTTCCTTGTCATACCAAGCGGAGTTATGTTTTTTTCACTTGCTATTATACAAATATCTTCCTGCAGCTACCTAAACTTGAAGAAAAATATGGAATGCTCAATGTTTTCAGAAACTAACGACCAGGGAAATGCAGAACCATGACCCTAGAAATAATTTTATTTAAAAAGCTGATGCAGCAGTTTATTAAAAGCATAAGTTAGTAACTTGTAATAAGTGGAGTTATAATCTTCCATCACTTTCCTCTGTTCATAAATCAGTGTCTTAAGCAACATGTCAATAACAAGCAGCATTATCGTCTAGCTGTTAACAGCATTATACTGGAACTAGTTTCGGGAAAATAAATGAACAAATAAACCACAAGCAGCAGTTAAGAATATAATACCAGTTCTCCTGGTGCATCGTCGTGCAATCAGAGTAACATCAACAATGTCTTTTCCAATAGCTGCTTGAAAGTTGTGAAAACCTGATGTTCAGTTAAGGAGTAACTTCAAAAGGAAAATACAATACACCCTCATGAATGAGCCGAACTACATTAGCTAAAAGCTAAATATGCATAAGCCACCAATAGCCAACTAACAATGAGAAAAGGATACTCCCTTGGAGAACAGGAAGCAAGTATGGATCAAGCTGCACATATAGGATTTTATAATCAGTGAAATGTAAGTGTGAATGCATTCTGTTAAATGGAACATAATTCTTAACTATGGATGGCAGTGATCCACCTTATTATCTATGAGTACTTCCAAGATATAGTTGTTCCAGAGAAACCTAGGGTCTGCCTGCGTAAAACATTACGTACCCATAAGACAGAGACGAATAGAATGAAAGTTATGGACATAAAAGTTCTGAAACCATTACTTTACGTATTGTAGACACAACCAACATGTACAAAGCACTAATTGTTTAAGAACCCAATACAAGTTCAAAGGGGAAAAAGTGAAAGGCTTACCTGTCTCCAAAGAGGAAGCAGCTTTGACTCGTCGCCTAAATTATGCAGTCGTTGTAAACTGCAGGCCAAAAACCTCAAGGTATTGACTCTAAACAATATCAACATGATTATGACTGAGATAATGAATGAACCAACATTATGGTGTTGTACTTCCATACATCCAACATCACATTGACTCTTCTATAATAGTAACCATGCTGGACACTATAGTTTGACTAAGGATGTGAGATATGCATCCAATAGCTATAGTTTGACATCATCCATTTTGACTAGATAGCTGAATCTCATCAAAACCATGCATGACAATGAGAATCTCATATTATGTGTAAAATACTCTTCACAACTCAACTCAACAAAGCCTTTGCACAAAACTAGTTGGGGTTAGCTACATAAATCCTTTCCCTCCATTCCATTGTATAAAACCATTCCTTTTTTGGATGTTTATACCAATATATGCTTTTTTCCATCCCTAAAAATGTTGAGGAAGTAATCTCACAGAACTTAACATGTGCCGTATAGGATCCGTTCTCACTGATCACTAAACTCTCTGCAAGTATAGACTACTAACGGTCACTAAAAGAAAAAAAGGGGGGGGGGGAGGGAGGAATATCATGCAGTAAAAAGCAGACAAGGTTATTGCAAAGTCGAAAATATGTAAATATATATGTAAGTAGTCAAAATTTCATTAAAGCATCAAGAAGATGCAAAAACCCGAAGGTACCTAAATACTCAAGGCTCCCTATAAAACTCAAAAGGAGTGTAAATCTGGGTCCTTATCCCATTTAACGAACTTTACAAAATAGACAAAAAGCACCGCTTCAACCTATACAAAGATTTTTCGATATCTGTAGAACTCCTCAGATTCCTTTCAATCCCAAATTACTCAAAGAATAGAAAATGGGACTAAATCCCACACTTTGCCCCTATGCTTAAGGACTCTGGTGGTCCACCAAGCAAGGACCTCGTTCTCCTCAAGGCAACCCAGGCTGTCAAATCTTGACAGTGCCGATTTCCATAGCTCTTTGACCCACAAGCATTTGCCAAAAGTGATCTATTGATTCTCCCATGCACGTATAAATGCAACATCTGCTCACTATCACCATCATCCTCCTTATCAGATTGTCAATGGTCAAATTCCTCCCTTGAACAAGGCACCACATAAAAAGTAACTTTTGGTGGTGCCCTGCACCTCCAGATCTTGGGACCACCTCATTTTGTCTTCGTAATTTCTCACTTCAACTGAATATAAAGGTTGCAGCAACCTTGGGTAGCTTTCCACCTCTCAATCATGCAACTCTCTACGTAACCTGATATTCTATATGAATTCCCCCCCTCCCAACAGTCCGGTTGTGAACTCAAGAATCTCTTGTCTTTCCGCCTTGAATGAAGACACCACTCGGAGAAAAAATTTACTCACTCCTCCCCCGATATACCCTTATTCCCTGCCACCAAGTAGACATCCGGGAACTCTTCCCTTAAGCATCACTCCCCTAGCCACCGGTCTTCTACCACTGATCTATATAAATTGAAGCTCGGCCAAAGTGTTCTTCTGCTTTTCCACACACCTACACTATGGGATCTGACACCGTCTTGGTTGTCCTTTTCTGCCATATTTAATATTCACCACCTGCATCAGTGTCTTTCCCATCCATAAAAGAATCTCCACAGCCACTTACCTAAGAGTGTTTCATTGAATGCCCTGATTCTCCTTATACCCACGCCCCTCACTAATCGGTCCACACACAGTATCCCAACTAACCAGGTAAAATTGTTAGTGTATTTACCAAAGGATGACTTTAACTCCTTAAGCTCAGTCACTTGCAGCCTACAGCTTGCAAAAGTGCTTATTGTACATAAGCAAGCCAGTTCACCCAAGTAAAGTCTAGTGCAAACAAATATAGACTAACGCTATAAATCTAGAAAAATTGAACGAAAGGGCAAAACAATATATAAGAACAAAAAGGAGTCACCTTAGTGTTAAATTGACATCATATGAGAAATACAGACCAGGAGTCCTCTCTGCCACACCTAGAAGCTTAGAAAATTCTGTCTCCATCTTTTTCTGCCAAAAACAGCTTGTTTTAACACAGTCAAAAAACAACCCTGAACCATCCAATAATAATAAAAAGCAAGAGTATAATAGGTTTACCTGTTCTAAAGGGGAATTTTTAAGAGAATGATCACAAGGAAAGACCTTCAATGATGAAACTTTGAAGATAGGATGACCCAAATAAGATCCAACACATTCACGTTCCGTTATAACTAATAAATATGAACCTGAAAGCATAATAGGAAATTGCCAGCCTTGAAGATATTGAATAAATGACAACTCCAGAAATGAATAGAGCTACAGAAACCATGAGAAATTTGGAATTAACAGAACTGAGTGATGACTTAATCCACATGTACAAGCAATTCAAATTGCATCATATTTGCCTGGCATACCTTTTTTTTAGTGTTATTCCTAGCTGCTTATTTAAATATTTTTCATTTTATCATTTTGCAATTTGTGTGTGTGTTTTTTGGGTTGGGGGTGGCATGGGGCGTTTTGGTGTTGGTTGTTTTTTTGAAGGGGGGGGGGGGCATCATATGTCTCAACAGATAATTAACTTGAACTCTTTCCAAATAGAAGTTCCATTAGTGAATTGCAGTTGCATGCACCTAGCATTTCACCAGTCCTGAAATAAGTTGGAGATTGTGTCATTATAGAAGTTGATGTGAACCCTTACCTTCAACAAAAAAATCTTGGTGCATGGATGCTGGTGTAAATTAGATTGCTGCAAAAACCTTCTTTTACAGAAACCATGGCATCATTTGAGCCTAATAAAGTGACAGACAACTAAACAGTCTCGAATAAGAATCTTAATATTAAGAGCATAGTTCAGATAATTGAAGCTCTTTTGGACAAATGGTTGTGGCAGTTTGCATGCGAGAGTCTCAACCTGTGGAAGAAGGTTATCATAGCAAAATATGGGCTAGATAAGGAAGGGTGAATGGACTATGGGTGTAGTTAAAGGAGCACACGGGTCAAACATCTAGAAGTCCATCCGAGGTTTGTGAGAGATTTGCTCTAGGCACATAACCTTTGAGGTTGGGAGAGGCGACTGGATTAAGTTCTGGTAGGATATTTGGCTTGAAAATACCTTGCATGAGTTGTACTAGGAGATTTGCGACATCTCCCACCAAAAAGATGGCTTTCTGGGAGAGTTTGCCGAGATCAATAATGGGGAATTTCAATGGCTTGTGCATTTAAGGAGAAACCTGCATGATTGGGAGATAGAAAGCTTGCTGAGCCTTTATGCAAGTCTCTACTCGTTTAGAATGCGAGTGGATGAGGATAAAATCTGTTGGACCCTAAAAAAATCAGCAAGTTTAAGGTGAGGACTTTCTACAAGGCTTTGAAAGGGGATGGAGAAGGGGAGCATTTTCAGGAGAGGGAGGTGTGGGGTAGTAGAACCCCTCTTAGCATGGCTTTTTTTGCTTGCTCTATGTTGCATGGAGGGACCCTCACTGTTGATAAACTTGTTGGAAGAAGGTTGGTTCTGGTCAACTAGTGTTGCCTATGTAAGAACAGGGAGGAGATGATTGATAACAGGGAGGAGATGATTGATCACCTGTTCGTGCAGTCCTAGTGGGCAAAGGATCTTTGGAACCTGGATTTGTTTATTTTTGACATGTTTTGGGTGTTCTAGGGGGAGCTAAAGAGGGTGTGCAAAGAATGATAGGGGGTGAGACTTT
>QLOD02000001.1:39470156-39481310 GCA_003260245.2 Sideroxylon spinosum
TCATTTATTTCAAAAACATTTGAAAAACAAAAATCCTTGATCATATTCTCTGTAATCACTGATAAAGATTTTTGGATCTTTAAAACCTATTTTATATTTTTGAGATCAAGTTTTTAAATCTAAAACCCTAATTTTATTAGAAGAATATCTTCTGATTTTATAATCCTAAACGTGAGTGTAAAACTGAGATAGAGAGAATTTTATACTTTCACGAAAACATCTTTGCAATCTACTTTTCCTTTACGTAAAGCTTAGATCGTGTATTAAAAAGCACATCACATTGTGAAATAATCCATCCACCTAAAATTGAAAGTTGAATCAAGACGTTTCTTTCTTAATATAATTACATCATTTGCTTGCATTTAATTGTTATCTTAAATTCTAAATTTTTAATTATTTGTTTAGATTAAGTTTAATTGCATAATTTATATTTTAGTTACAATTTGAAATCAAACCAAAACATTCAACCACTCGAATCTATCACTTTTGAACTAGGTAGTAAATAGCTTTAACTTTGGGAAACTTAGAAAGTAACACATTAGGTTCCTTGTGGATTTGACCTCGTTCTTATCGAGTTAAGACTACATTGTACGCCCCTACACTTGGAGGTAATTTTAGACGCAATTTCTAGAGGTAGTCAGTGACTAATTTTTTTCCCCTTAAAATTCCCCAAACCATCACAACAATAATTCAAACTCGATCCCTAGATCAGAGCAATTAACTTGTAGCGGACATTTAAAATAAATAATGCAAACCTTTTATTAAAATATTAAAAGAATAAGTTCAAGCCACATCCTTGGCAATAGCCAGGCTAACACTACTCCAATAAAGCCTTACCAACCTCCTATTCCTGGTGGACCCATTTCTTAGATTGCAGAACAGACTGTAGGAAAGTTAGCACTAGTCTACGTGTGCCCAGGTACATGTAAGTATACAGTACATGCCCTATCATGCTTCTAATGTGACAAGATATTAAAAATAAAAACATGAAACATTAAATAGAAAAATAAAATTGAATATCATTGAATCAAAATACCTAATCCCAAGTACTTGCGCTACTCCAATCCTAATAGTTAGCTTAATTTAGCAATAATTATTTTTCAAGACGAAATTCTTATCTTTACATTTACCGCATCTTTTTATTATTCAAGTTCTTATAAACTTCAATTTTGATCATTTATTATTTTCATGAACCATACTTTACCAAATATATTACTTGCTTTCATTATTTTAGTTACACTCACACCTTTCTTATTCTTCAACGTTGTTGTTTATGAGTCCAAACCTAACGGCGACGATTAGCCTAATAAATATAATCGTTTAGGAGTTTGGACTCGATGACCATGATTAACCAAATAATCATCATGATGTAGGTTACTGATCTACCGGCATAAAAACCGAATACGCAGGTTTAGGGTCTTTTAACCCAAGAGTATGTCATGACCCTTCCAATTTTCTCAATCCCACACAACACAACACACACATACCCATTCTTAGGGTTTTCATTTCCAATCATAATTAATTATGTTACTTTATCATATCACTAACATTTCTTTCTTTTCATTGATATTTCTTTATCTCAATTATCCCCTGGTTATTATTTTATCAATATCACTTTTCCCTATATTCACAATCTCTCCTCTTAATTTAATATTCCATATATTCATGACTAAGCTTGTCTAATATTCACCACCTCTCTTACCTCATATTAATCTTACCCCAAATTTAAACCTGATTCACACGGTTATACTACTTAAACCTCTCAATTAAATCTCGAGTCTATCCACCCAAATCATTTAATAAAATACCATAAACAAGAATAGTTAAATAGAAATCATGCCAATCAAGTAATTAGAGCATGTTTGCGACTTTTCACACCAAAACATAAAATTAAACTAATGATAGAATATAACACCAAATGTAGTACTACTACAAATTAATTATGCTAAATATAATAAATAATTAAATTACAACCCCGTATCCATTTCAATTTGTGACCTTCCCCATTTTTACTAATTTTTCTAATGCCTACCAACGTATATAAATTTACTATTTATTCATCTTTTAATATACCCATAAATTCTAACCACTATTTACCGTATCAATCATAACATGATTAAGTACTTGAAAATAGGTGAACCAATAAATAAACATAATTCATTATTTATTCCTTATTTATCATAATCCCTTTCTTCTCCTGATCCATTTACTAGCACTAGATTGTTTTATCTCATTTCTATTTCTTTTCTAAAGTCCCATTATTTCCCGACATAAAAATAATAACAGTAGTAACGATGATAATAATAATGGAACTAAGAAAATAATAAGAGTAATAATAAATATATATATTTAAATTGAATATTTATTCTTTTCCCTTTAATTTATATTATATCTTTTTATATTATTTTTATTTTTCTTCTTCTTCCTTCCTGCTCTAAAGTATTTACTAAATTCTGAAATTTAACTATAAACTTGGTAACCCCCCCTCCCCAATTAATTTCCTATTGAATGGAATCAATAACCCAACTAAATGTGGGTTATCTTCCCCGCAAACATAACAACCGCACATATATATATATATATATATATATATATATATATGTATGTATATATATGTATATGTATATGTACATGTATATATATATGTATATGTATATGGATATATATATATATATATCCAATTTTCACCATATCAGTTACATTCCATGCGTCAGATAATTACTAAGCCTTATTAGTAGCATTAATCATCAACCCGTACCAACTTAATTATATATATTTTATAATATCAATCTGAAAATCTAACTTAGACTATGTTGAAGGGAATTACACCCCTTAATACCCACATGCATAATTATTTACCTATCAATTTCATACAACCACTCATTTAAATCCATGCACCTAATTAACACCATTATTTCCTCTTTAAAATGCACATTTACTTATATACGTGTGTTTATATATATCTACACATATGAAATTATACGTACCTATTATTAATTTACCTCAACCACAATCGATCACTTAGGTTTATGATGTGAACCCTTGGTCAGATACCTTAAACCCACAATCAATTAAATCACAACTCAAGAAAGCTAAATTCAAATTACAAGAACATAAAACTAAGGCCCGTTTATTTCTTCAATCAAGAAACTTGGCTCGAGAATAGATGAACACCATAGGATTGAAGCTTGATAAATTTAGAAGTTTAACGAAAAACAAGGGGAAAAATAACTCACGTTGACTTCAAAATAATTCTCTAAGTATCATTAAGTGCAGCTAATGTAAATATATAGTAATTAGAAAGAAACTAAACCCTAAGCCCTAGGCCCGTAAATAGAGGCTTTTAATAATCTAATTAACTAAACCATTCTGCCTAACTAATTAAATCACGTGCATTGGCTTAACTAATATCAAATGTTTAAACCAAAATATTAGGAGCACCCAAAATATTAAGAGCACTATCACAAAGCCCAAATCCACTTAGAATATAAGTTTTAAAACCCAAGATATCTTAAACATAAAAATAAGACCTAAATCAATTGAAAACAATTTTCAAAGGCCCAATTCTAGCTTTGCACATTGTCTAGGCCAAATCTTGCTTAGCTTGGATCACATGAACTAGTCTTGATTCTTCCTCTTTCAAGCCCATCTTGAATGTTATCTTATTTGACATATTTAAATTCTCATCCCATGTAGCTTGAACAAGCTCAAACATTACTTTCTTGATCTTCTTTGCTCTAACTTTTGTTACTAGCCCATCTAGAACATATAATGGATCTTTGATACTTGATCTTCCATCTCTTCTTTGGTACTTATCATTCACCTTTTCCTTAAAAGGATTCGACCTCAAATCGAAACCTATATAAAATGTAGAAAGATCAATAACATTAAAAATAGCACTGAAATTATACTCACTTGGTAGATTAAATTTGTAAGCGCTGTCATTATCTTCTTAAGGATTTGGAATGGAACATCTTCTCTAGGATGTAATTTAGTCCTTTATTGGGCCAGAAATCTTTCTTTTTCTCATCTGAACCCAAACCCAATCTCTTGGTTCAAATGTCACACACCTCCTTCATTTGTTGGCTTGAAACGCATACTAGATGATACGAATCTGGCCTAACTTTACCTTAAAAGCTTGCTTGTAAGGTAAAGGTTACCAAACCTTTATATATAATACAAAAGACTACCTTCATTAATTAATTTAAGATCGTATTAGATCTGACTCTTTTAGACTGTAGGTCCTCGTGCAAGGAACCAAACCGGTGGGGCAAATCGACCAGACAAGGTTTGACTCTAATACCAGATGATATGAACTTGCCCTCACTTCACCACAAAAGCTAGCTCGTATGGGAAAGTTTCCAAACCCATATATTTAACACCAAAGACCTTTCTCACTAAATGATGTGAGATCACATCAAACTTGTCTCCTTTAAACTGCACGTCCATATATAGGGAACCGAACCTATGGGGCACATTGACTGGATGAGCTTTGGCTTTGATACTAGATGATACGAACCTGATCTAATTCCATTTAAAAAGCTAGCTCATAAGGGAAGAGTTATCAAACCAAAATACATAACAACAAAGTCTGCTTTCACTTACCAATGTGGAATCGCATAAGTTTAGTTTATAGTAACCCAAAATCTCAAAACCCATCTTCTGTCCATTATCCCCAACCTCACTTCAGTCATATGCATGTTGTTGTGTATATATAATATGTAAATACAAATTCTCATTAAACATGGAATAACCCACAATAGTACTATCCACATCATACAAGCATGAAGTTCACTTAAAATATGTACACACACCTTTATCTTAGTGATTCTGAGACAATCCAAAATGAAGAATAGGTGAGTTGCTGGAAAATTATAACTCAAGCTTGGTCCCTCCTAATAGTTTTGAAATTGCTCGGTTGACTTCGAAATGAGTAGAATTAGAGAATAGAAACGGAATTGGGGTGAGGTGGACCAAGTTTATTTTTCGGTTTGCTTTCTTTCTTCTCTGGTTTTTCTATTCTTCCTCAGCCTACACATATCTATATATATATATGCTACACATATCTGTATAAATGCAAAGCAACTTGGGGAGTAAGTCTTTTGACTCATGAAGCCTAAAGTCTCTAGCTTTGATATGTGGGAATGCCATCAAAAAGCTCTTCAGTATCTGCTAAAACATGTAGCCCTATTTTCTTTTTCTTTTTTTTACATTTTTTCTAAAATTATGGACGAGAAAACCCTTGTTGCCCTTCATTTTTAATCACCATTCTTAACCCCTAAATCCTCAAATTTAAAATTTTAACGTTCGATATATGTTAAATTAAGTAAAATTCCAACAATTATAAATTATTTTAGAAAAACCCTAAAACTTACACCTTGGAATAAGTTTAAATTTTATTTAAAGATATTTGAAAGTCATATCTCAAATTTTTTTTAAATTTTAGTCCCAAAGAAAAGAAAATCTTGGAATCTCACATTTTGAAACCTTAATATTTTAAATCTTATTTTCAAAAATCTCGAGTTGTCACACAATGGAACAGATAAAAACTATACATTGTGCTGCCCCATGACTGGATGATGGGAGTTTCTTTAGAGTTATAGGCAAAACATAAATTCAATCTTGTTGTTAAGGTAGAGCACTTGATAAATAACTTGATTGAATTGCTTAATAGTTGGGTAAGTGACATGAGGAGTAAACCAATCCTGTCAATGCTTGATAGGCGCAGAAGTAAGATAATGGATAGGATTTATGCTAGGTTTGATCAGGCTAGTAGATGGGATGGTGTGGTGACTCAAAATTCGAAAAGATAAATGAACAGTTTGAGTATTCAATTTAGATCTTTGAAGATACGGTCATGCTTGTGTGTTGGATCTCCATGGTAATTGAGATGATCATTTATCACTGATGGAGTTTTCTTAAAATAATGGTTATCAGTGGAGTATTGAAATGATGACTTCTAAGGCTTTATATGGTAGGTCGTGTAGCTCATCTATTTGTTCGGTAGAGGTGTAAGGTAGCGATTATTAGGCTCGAGCTTGTTCAAGAGATGACTAAGAAGGTTAGAGTTATCAGACAAATATTGGAGATGGTGCAAAGTTGCTTAAATAGTAATATAGATCAGCGGTATAGGTCTTTGGAGTATCATGTGGGAGATTATGTGTTTTTAGAGGTCTCGCCACGTAAGTGCAATTTCAATTCGGTCACTGTGAGAAGTTGTTGCTGAGATATATTGGGTAATTTGAGATTTTGGCCAGAGTTAGAGAGGTGGCATACTATCTTTATCTATCACAGCAATTATCTGGAGTGCATGAGATATTCATATGTCTATACTTAGTAAATACAATTCAGATCGCACGCATGTTTTAGATTGGATTAAAATAGAGGTGAATTCAGATGTGTCTTACAAGGTTAGACCAATAGAGTTTTTGGATTCTATGGAGCATATGCTACGTGTGAAGACTATTTCTTTAGTTAGGGTAATATAGAAGCATCATAGTGTAAGGAATCTACCTGAAAATGAGAGCCTGAGATGCAGAGTCAGTGTCTAATTTGTATGTAATATTGTATAATTCTATATCTCTTAAGTATGCCAATTATGCATCTATATTTGTTAAAGACTTGAATTTAACTCAAAGCTCTTATTCTTATTCAATTGTGGTGTCTATGTGATTTTTGGCGATAAAAATTGGCGCTTTAGGCTTAAGCTACACCGAAGGTGTATATGAGGAGGAGCCAAGGCAAAAGGATGAGCAAAAAGTACAAGAAGATTTAAGGCTTATTGAAGCAATTTATCTAGCATATGGAGTACTTATCAAAAGGAGATCCTTAAGCCATTTCTAAGGAGCCCGAGCTATGCCCAAGCATCCTAAGGGTCATCCAAGACAAGCTTGGGGCTATCCATGGTCAAGTACATGCAACAAAACTAAGCCAAGGCTTTCTAAGAAGTGACATTGTTAATGCCAATACATAGAAACTTTAAGGCCCTATCATTACCTCCCAAGGGTAAGATGACTTTACAAAATAGTCCTAAGGCAACCCATAGCCTTGCTAAAACTCATAAGCCAAGATCCAAAGAGAAGTTCAATTAGGTCTTAAATTTTCAATGGGCCATTTTTACTGACACCTAGTGTGCATTTAATAAATTAGCTTTAAGCTGCACAAGGACATAAAGCACAGGTTTATAAAGCCTTAACATAGCTCCATGAGCATCCTTGAGCAGCTTAAATGGAACTAAAGAGCAAAACAAATCAATGCCACAACTAAAACTATGGCAAAACAACCCATCAACAGCCCAGTAAAACAGTACGGACAAGGCCCCAGTGTAACATGACCCCACGCTGATACATGCATGAAATACATGCACAAATCTCCCCTTGGATGTTGCATGGATACGCTGTAAACCTAGGCATGCATGTCCGCTAGCAAACACACTTCATACATAGAAAATAGGCCATTCTTATTCATGTTTCGCGTTTCTAGGCTCCCTAAGCTGTCATGTCCTGTGAGTTTCCAAAGCAAAAGTATCGTGTCCAGTTGTGTCTTACAATCCGTGTGCCTGTGTCCTGCCACCTATAACCAGGTATGTTATCCATTTCACCTAATCTCAACGTGGCAGTTGCCTAAACTCAGTTGGCTAGTAGTATCAATTTTGTGAATGGTTTATTTTATCCTCCATTGCCTATATAAGAACCTCCAATCCTTTGGAATTAAGACAAGCTCCGTATGGGAGACTTTTCATACTTAGATAAATCATCATCTCTTTCCCCCACTTCTTCTCTTTTATTTTGTTAGATTAGTGTTTCAATTTTAATTGAAGACTTGGGGTTTATTCTAAATCAAGCAAAGTTGATTTGCATTTTTATTGTTTCATTTGCTTTAACTTAAACTTCAATAATACAATTTTCATTTCATGTTATTAGGTTAGACATTTTAATTCCAAGCACTCTTTTAATTTAAATTTCAATAGAGTCATTAGGCTAGGCTCCCTCTTGGATCCAAATCAATAAAGATGGTTTATTGAGATGGGTGGTTAAGTATGTTTGGGTCTTAAACTCCAAATCCTAATTCATATATTGGAATCTCCTAATCATGTTGTAGTTGGGAAAAAGATTCATGAACTCTCATTTCATGAAATCTTTAATACCAATTCCATGAATCATCTCTAATACTAACAAAGTGCATCTTTCCATTAAATTAAAACTATATTGCTAAATCTGTCACATTCCTAATTTCGCAGAACTCGGAGTGTGATAATGGAAGGTATAGATCTAATAAATATAATATTTCAAAGACCTAGGTTGAGTCATAATGCACAAAAAATATGTAAAGGTTTATTTATAATAATAGTTATAACATTGGTACATTCATAGCCAATTTTATTACGTGTCAAATCGAATACAAATAAATAGAAGTGTAGAGCAATTGTTACATTCATCCAAATATAAAAACATTAATAAATAGTCTATTAAACAATACCCACAAGCCGGGTAATTATTCAAATAGTATGACCTGTTCGTCAGTCCTACTAAGCTACCACACTTTCTTCTTTGCTTATATATAGTGAGAATGGTACTATAGTAGACTACATTGAGTGATCCGATGCAGTGATCATGACTAGGTGACATAACTTCTATGTAACATTTAATTTGGAAGCATAAAATAATCAGAAAAATGAATGTTATTCGTAGTCATGGTTATCAAAAAATTTGAAGTATTGAAACATATATTGGAAATAGGAATCTTATAACAATTTGAAGTTTATACCATGATGGTAGGGCATCTCAGATTTAGACCCTCGAGGTCTCAGGATCAAACCCAAAGCTGTTCAAACTTTCAAGTAGATTTTTCTATCTTAATATTCAAGGTAAATAGTAATTTAGTGTCCATTAAAATGATTCTACATTAAACTAAAATCCTATTCTCCAGTACTCCATCATTGAAAACTACCATATTTTCGAGCTCCACCCTTGAGTGTACCATCAGCTGTCACCCTGAAATGACTTCTTAAGTTGATTTTCAAGTGTACCGTTGGTGTCATCCATCGAAAATATAGCCGTCGTGATCGGTGATCTGACTGGCTAGGTCAAAAAGGGAGATAATCCCAAGTATACCATAGTTATTCCACAAGTTTTCATCTCCACCTACAGATCATTCCTATCTGTCTGTGTGTACCTATTGCTAGAACTAAATTTCAGTAATAGTGATCTTCATGATATCGAGTAGTAGACCAAATTAAGGTCAGTATTATGTCTAGGCAATGACATAAGGCATTAGTCTTTAAATATAGATTTATTTAATTTCATATATATTCTCAGATAAAACAACACTTTGATTCAGCTGGTTTAACTTTCATATTTTTTTTACTTATCTTATTTTAGTTTTAATTTAACCTGGAACATTGCTCAAAAATTAAATTTTAAGAAAATGATTCACCATAAAATATTTATTTTGCATAAAATAATCAGGCTGAGATCGATAACTTAGTGGTGGTAACCTTAAAGGTCAAACCTTTCTAGCTTTGATCTCATTTTTTGTTTAATTTTTGAAAGTATTAGAATGACAAAACAATGCCTAAAATTTAGTTTAATTTTATATTATATAAAATAAAATTTTAAATAATCAATTATTTAACTTGTATCCAAATTTTAGTTTAGATTACCTTGAAATCCACCAAGTAAAAGTTTAAGTTCATAAATTCTAATGGATTCATATTTATGAGAAAAATTCTTAAGAACTTTTTTTTCCAAAACTTTTTCAGTTAATAATAATACTTTTTTTGAATAGTTTAAGAAGTCCAAGTATCTCATATATTTAATAATTAAGTTATTCAATCAATTTTCATAATATTGATTATGATAAAATATAATTTTTTAAAATATATTATAAAATGAGCTATTGTCTATACTTAAGAAGATTTAGGGTTTAAGTTTTAAAATATATAATAAATATTTACTAATTCCTTTTTGGAGTCATTCTAAAGCCTAAAATTTTAAATGTTAAATCCATTTTTTGAATATCAAAATTTTAAATTTATTTAATACGCCAATTAATATAATAAGTACTAGATGTTCCTAAACAAAGTTTTACCAAATCATAATTTTTGAATATTTATAAAAAATTTATACATAGCTCCTAATTTCATAAAATTGAATCTGGAAATTCTTTTGTGTCTACTATCGTACATAGAAAGTTTGTAATTTAATTAAAAGTTTAGATAAGGCAAATTAACCTAAGCACAAACTAGTTGTTGTACAGGATAAAATTCTAGATAGCTGGGTTTGAACATTTTTAATGAATTTGGTATAATTCTAAAAATTATGAAATTTAATCCTGTGGCTCTTGGGTATGTGTAGTTTCATCTAATTGTATATTCTCGCTTTGTTTTGAATCTAGCCACTGGTTTGCAGTCAAGTTACCATTTTATTGCCATTCTATTAATTTATAAGGTGTGTTTTCACAAACTAAAGGTATATCTTGTACATAAAAATGCTAGGTTAAGTATATTGAATCACAAATTATAATCTAATTTTATGATTAAACCCTAAGTTTCAAATATTTGTCATGCTCTTCATTCTAATCCCGGTAAGTGCTAAAATTTAAATTAAATGATCATGTTAATATAAAAACATAAATTGAAAGCACAAGTCATATTCCAGGAGGTTTGTCACTTTACCTTAATGAAGTTTTCGGTCTCGAGTTTCATGGTTATGAAAAAATTTGATCCCGAAAATTGTTGGAATCCAAAATTTTCAAGCTTCTCAATGCCTCTTTTCTCCTACTAATTGTACCACCAAAACTTAACTATTTTTTAAGTTTTATGGTACTCTCAACTCACCACACTTTTTTCCTTAATTTTCGTTTGCTCCCAATGAGTTCTCAATTTATAGGAAAAAGTTTTGTCTTCCCTTTCTGACCATCTTTGCTACTTCCATCATCTCTTACCAAACTTTGATCAAGTTTATTTATTTATTTTTTTAAATTGGTGACCTATTAGATTTTTCATCTGACAAGCATGAGAAGAATTCAATTTTGTTGGAATTTGATTAATTGAATCACATGAATGGGCACAAAAACAGGTTTATAAGATTTGATATTGGATTTTGGTAATGCCTATGAATGATGGATTTGGGTCATATGAATTAGGTAAATCGG
>QLOD02000001.1:39871863-39889684 GCA_003260245.2 Sideroxylon spinosum
CGCTATTTCCAGCTTTCCCCATTTTCCAAATGCACATTCCACAAATTGAGAGAGAGAGAGAGAGAGAGAGAGAGAGATTTCTGTTGGTTCATGCTTTTTCTCACTCCTAAAAGCCAGCAACGTGAAAGGAAGAAAACCATATGACCATCTCCTCAGTCAAGTACTCCTCCCTCTTCTGAAACTTGTCTTCGTCGTCTTCTACCGAAAACCGGCACACCGGACATGTTCTCCGACAAACATTAAACCAAGCATCAATGCATACCCGGTGAAACTCGTGCAGGCAAGGAAGCACAACAAGCGTATCCTCCTCCTTAAGCCTTGACAGGCACACACAGCACAGCTCATCCTCCTCCTCCAGAGCCCGGCGGAGCTTCGATCCTCCCGGAGAGTCGACCACCGATCCACCACCCTCCTTCACAATATCGGTTGAGGCAACAGCCTCATAAGATGCAGTGCCTTTGATTCTTCGCCTTGATCTAAGACCCATAAAATAAAAGAAGATGGAGACCAATCTTTTCATAACCATTGGGTTACAGGTGGACTAAACATTCCTGTTAAAGAGTCTTAAACAAAAAGGAGGAGAGTTTTAAAGCAAGGAAGTGTGTGTGCAAGTGAAGGGTCATTTTGTCGCTCAGTTTTTTTGCGTGGTTTGGAAGGGTGGTTGGATTGGAGGGATCGAAGTCGGTTGCACCTAGAATGGTGTTCACCCTTGACCATTATTATAGTGATGTTTTCTTCGTTTGGGGAACTTAATTAACCTAAAACTTCAGCCCTAGTGTTTCCTTTCCTTCAATTTGGTTAGTTGACCTTTGAAGTTGTTGGCCATTGCTGAGTATAGCTTCAAACACAGGAGACACATCATATGTTCAACTTCTTTAAACAAATTAACTTATGTAGCTCGAGTCAAGTTGACCCTCTTTTGGACTCTTTTTCCAAGCAACTTGGCAGTATTAGCCATGTCGGGACAACACTTGAGTTGAATAAGACACAAAACATGAAATTACTCGAGAAAAAATATAAATATTGACACACGTTGATTCAACTTTGAAATAAATCAATTATTTAATCTGTTAATTAAATTTCAATATATTTAAACATAACCACGAATAAACATGATAGGAAAAGGGGTAATAATAGCTTCTAGCCTAGCAGCCCATGATGGAACCACGTTGGATTCATCTGTCACATGAATCAAAACTTCCATCTCTCTCAAAAAGCTGCATGGCATCACATTGAAAACAATGGTCAAGGAAAGAATCTTTAAAATAAAAATTCAATAGAATTGGGTACCCACATCAAACTACATGGTTCCGCACATGATAACGATTTAACACTTTGGAATCCTAGGGGTAATAATTTCACTTAACAAGCCCTGCAATCAGGCTAAGATTTAAGAGAGGCTAATTGCTCACATGAATGCCAGCGTAATAAAAATGAGTTCGCACCAAATGGTCACGCAAGCTTGGCTGTGTAAGGAGAAGTGATGAAGATAAAGTGTACGCACTGAACAGCCCACAAACTCTATCTTCTCTACTGTTTATGCTTCCTGCTTTGATTAACTTGCTCATCGGAGGCTCACCAGTCGTTTCACTCTAATTCCTGTTCTCTTACAGATTAATAAGACAACAGGTGGAGGAGCATGGAAGCACTATTCGTAAAGAACGTGCAGTGATATTTTATCCCCGTCTACATATGTACATATAGAAAACAATAGCACTATCAAACAAAAGATTATTAGGAAGCAACGATTCACAACAATCTGCTAAGTTGATCCAAAGAACCAACAAAAGCTGCTAACTCAAAAGATGACAATCAACAAAGGTGAAATGCAATGTTCATGCATCATAGAACTCCCTAAGACAATATAAGTTTGAACAGTCATAAGTACTGAAGTTGAAGGTACATAAACTCCTGATAGAAACCCATATCATCTGCAACATCCATAAACCACTCCTGTTTGTTTGCAAGGTATTGTACTTACTCAAAATAAGGTTTTCTTTTATTGTGCTCTCAGTTTCTTACTTGAATAACGACTGGTTCTCCCAAAGAAATTCTTGCTCTTCTTCAGGGGTGAAATCAAATTGGGCGTTGCGGGGGTTGCGGATTACTTCAGGATTCTTTCCTGTCACCATATCCACAAATGCCTTGGATGCCAGATCCAGCAAGCTGTTGATGTTCAGATAGTCTGCAGCCTGAGAAGATATCATAAAATAAATATAAGTTCTGAAAAAGAACAGTGTGTAGAGCCAGAATTAATACCCATGTTTAAATCGTTATTAAAAATTCCAGCAAATATAACTCAATCATTCAAGTGAAAACCACATCAGTTTGGATTACGTGGAAAATGTGAGAACTGAACTCTGCCGTTTGGTAATAACAGCAATGGAAACGGCCCACTAGTATTTTGTCCAGCAAGAAACAACAAATTCAGAAACAGGGAAATTCTATTTTCTCTTGCAAAATTACAACAGAAAGCATATACAATAGTAACACCAGCAATGACCTTTCCAAACCATGAAACTGTCAGAAACTAAGGAAAATGTTGACAGATGGACTAGAGACGATGGCACGAGGACAAGCAGCAATTGAGCAATTAAACCCTTTGCTCGTTACTGAAATGGAACATCACATCATTTGACTAAAAAATTAAGCAAATATAGACCCAAGCACAACTCCAAAAAGAAAGAATTCAAAAAAACCATCCAAATATACAACAAACAGAAGCAGAAAAAGCCCGCTTGTGTAGCTGGAGACTGATTACCAGAATCAGATTGAAAAGAGTAGTCTGGCTGACTTTAAGGAAGTCGGCGTCCCAGGCATTGAGCTCGTCAATAGAATAGCCATCTCCATTGGTGGGGGTCTCAACTTGCTTCTTGCAATTGTCAATGACCATGGCTAGGATCCTGCCAGCGATGCAGGACAGAGTTAGGACGCAATCATCACCAATCATGATGACGTCTTCAATTCCAGCACCACCACCTCCATCCAGCACAAATGCCTCTCCATCCATGCTTATCAATGTGATCTTCTTAGATGATGACATCTTCCTAGGCTTTGCAAACTAAACTATGAAACAAACCACAAAGGCTCTATTTGAATTAGGGAAAAAAAAAAACAAAAAAGAAAAGAAAACATTTTTTCGAAATTTTTTTTTTTTTGAATTGTTTTTAAAATTTTTAAAAGGTGTTTGGTAGTTACATTTGAAAGCAGTTTTGAAAAAACAAAAAATATGGAAATTTGTTTGCTAAAATAAAAAAAATATGAACTCAATTGGTGAAAAGTTGTAAGAACTAAAAAAAAAAAATTACCAAAATGAACTTACATTACATTAAAATTGACAAACAAACATGTTCTTTATCAAATATATTTAGTCTGCATACATGCCATCCAAATATAAAAAGTCTCCAAGCTTGCCGTCCTGACATAAGAAGTCTCCAAACATGTCAAACATATAATTAGAGTACATGCACACAAGTATCTCATAATAAAATCAATTTATATATCAAAATCCTTTCTAAATTAAAAAATGCCTCTCTTTAATAAGAAGAAATCATAATCAAAATTACATTACAATTCATAATCAAAATTATACTACCATTTATGTTACTTGCATTAATTACATGGTCAATACAATTAATGCGTAGAGGAGAGGGGTAGGCAGAAACATAGGATTTGCATTCTTTTTATCAATAGAAGCCTACCATTCCAATACATAGATAATAAAACACAGGAAATACATTTGCAGAAGGGCAGAAGGGCTAAGAAGAATATTTTTGTTCTCAATAATTTCAGATTTCTTCAATCAGATTAATTTTATATAAAGATATACTGCAGAAAAAAGTTTCAAACAAAAGCGAACAGAGAACACAACATTTTTTCCCTCTATTAACATATATAACCAGAAAAATAAAACATAATAAATAACCAAACCAAACCAAACCAAACTAAGCCTTTTCCCACTAGGTAGAGTCGGCTATATGGATTTGACGACGCCAATTAAATCTGTCTAGGGCTATGTCTTCCGTTAGATCCATGGAGGTAAGGTCATGTTTAATAGTTTCTTTCCAACTTTTTTTAAGTCTCCTTCTCCCTCTTCTACTCCTGACAATCTCCATACTTTCACACTTTTTAACCGGTGCCTCCATTGGACGCCTTTTAACATGGCCGAACCATCTTAAACGATTTTTTTTCATTTTATCATCAATCGATACTATTTCTACTTTGCCCCTGATCTTCTCGTTTCTAATCCTATCTCTCCTTATGATCCCGCCCATCTATCTTAGCATTCTCCCCTCCGTAACTACCATATTCTGAACATGATTATGCTTTACTACCCAACACTCTGATCCATATAACAACGCTGGTCTTACCGCTACCTTATAATACTTTCTTTTCACCTTGAGGGAGACTTTCCGATCACACAAGATCCTCGAAGCACTCCCCCATTCAGTCGACCCAGCCTGAATCCTATGACTTACATCAGTATCAATTCCTCCATCTTGTTGCACCATAGATCCAAGGTACCTACAGTTTTCTTTCTCTACAATCTTATGTGTGCCCAAACTTACTTCTATACCCCCAATTATTCTACTTTGGCTAAACTCGCACTCTATATATTCCGTTTTATATCGAATTTAACCTAAACTTTTTTGTCTCTGATGTTTCCCGCTATAATTCTAGCTTAGCATTCACTCCTTTTCTCGTCTCATCTACTACAATAATATCGTCTACAAATAGCATACACCATGGCACCTCAACCTAAATATGTCTTGTAATCTCATCCATAACTAGGGCAGAAAAATAAAGCATAATAAATATTAAAAAAAACAAGTGAAGGGAAAGATCATGTTTCTGAAGCACTAAAAGCCACACACAATAAACTCAAACCTGAGAGGTGATACAAAAATCAAAAAGATTTTGTGTTTAATAGGATAACTTGAGGGAAAAAAGGAAAACAAAAGGAAACAAACAACCTCCATACTTCAATTGGGTCAAATTTTAGAGGTGGGAACTCGTTCTCACCGGCTGATAAATCTCACACCAAAGGACACTTCTTTGATGATGGCGAGACAATTACTACTAGGTGTAATTTAACAATAGATTAGTCTGCTAAAGAACAAATGAAGGAAGAAGAAGAAGAAGAATGGAAAAGGAAAATCAAAACAAAATACATTAGATCCAGACGAATTTTGATGCATAACAAATAAAATGTTTTTTGCAAATATCATACATATGAAATACCAAACCCCACCCCACCCCAAAAAAAAAGAAGAGAAAAGAAAAAAAATTGAATATGTGATTTTATATCATGAAAAACGAAAAGAAAAGAAAAACCAAAACATGCATAATGATTGGAAAAATTGTTTGTCATTGTACATGTTATAGAGTGGCTGAGAGACGACAACAACAGACGAGATCAATAATAAAAGAGAAAGATATGAAGAAGAAAAGCTTGTTTCCTATTAAAGAGAGTAAGAAGTGAATAGAAGGAGATTACATTGTTTGAGGAAGATACACTTGTCCAGATAAGGTTTCAAAAATGAATTATAGACGTTAGAGGTTAGATCAACCTTGGACTGGACGATTTGGATGCATTGAATTTTGAACCTCATATTGTGACTATAGGAGTAAACATGGACAGTGGAGATCCCCAGGTAGGCTTTCTTAACTTGACCCTCCAACAGATGAGGCACCAATGGCCCAAATGTATCCACTCAATCAAGGGGTAGGTGGGAAGTTAGAGCCTCTAGCGGTGTAACGGTCGAAAAGGTTAAGAGAATGGTGGTTGTTGGCTTGATCTCAACCATTAATCGCCAAAAGTGCATTCGACGGTGAAGATGGTTAGAAGGTTCTAGAATGTGGAGATGGGTTGTTGAGGATTCATTTGTGAATGAACCCGAACAAAAAATGAAAAGCCTAAATAGAAATACCAGCCAAAGAGGAGTAGGGCCCAATTAGAAACAAATTAGCCCAAGAGTATCCTCAGAGATTCCAAGCCCATAAATGCAACAATGATCCATCACCGGGCTTGGTTAAATTGCCCTGACCCAAAGAGTTAATCTAGCCTATAATCAATAACACTAGTAACCATAATTAATTGTTGTTTACAATTACAACTAACAAGGGATATAGATACAATTTGTAGCGTAATAGGTACATACATAAATTTTCTTGAGGATCCATTTATCTTTTGGAGGTTTGTTTGACCTCGAAGCAAACACTTTCCTCTTGTTCTATTTTCTTCTTCATCAAGTTAAGGCAATCAAAATCCGAGTCTAGAGGTTCATTGATATACACCAAAAACGTTATTCCATATTTAGATTTTATACCTTTAGTTGTGACGGAACTAAGTTGTGGAAGTTTGACCCAGTGAAAGAAAATCTAAATTGACGAAAGAGTGATTTGGCCGCACTCTTCTTGTTGTGGGATGAGAAGAGAAGAAAAGCAGAAGAGGAAGGGGAAGAACTCATTCGGTAGAAGGTGCGGGTTGTAGTGACAATAGATGAGGTGATAGTGTGGGTTTTTTCCCTTTTAATATTTTGAACTATAATACTAGATCAATCTCACCAAATCCTCAAGAGATGTCTGCTCAAACAATTCCCAACAACTATCATAAGGAGTATTAGGAGTAAAAGATGGTACCGGAAATGCGGGGTAGAAAAAATCCACAATAAAAAAAAAAAAAAAAAATCCACTGCATTTTAACTTAAAAAACATAAAGAAGATTTAACAGCAGTTAATGGGAAGAAGCTGCAGCAGCTCTCTAGCCAGTATTCATCCCCTGAAGTAATGTACTGGCCTAAATTCTTGAATCGAATACCATTTCGGATGAGGGTCACAAATCAGCTAAAGCAAATTCTGGGTATATTATTTTCATTAATAACAATACAGCTAGTTGAAAGAACCTCTATAACATTTATTAAAAAAAAAAAACATTAATTATCCAACTTAATGACATAATATAAACCCCCAAAACAGGGTTTTAGGTTATCCAAACGAAGCCAAACAGATTGACAATGGCAAGACAACAAACAACTAAACGGTTAAACCCTAAAACCTATTCTCGGCACAGAAATGGAGCATCACATCGCCTGATTAAAAAAGTAAGCAAATGGAGATCAAATCGAAAATCTTAAAAAGCAAGAATTCAAACAAATTGGAGAGCCAAAATATACAACAAATCGAAGCAGAAGACCGAATAATGCTTTGGGGTCAAAGACAGTGGGCTGATCAACCTTGAAGAAATCAGCGTCCCAGGCCTTGAGGTGGTCTTCGTTGGCTGGGGTCTCATCAACGTGCAGTTGTCGATGACCAGGATCCTGCCGGTGATGCTGGGCAGAGGTTGTACATTGTTGTCGCGATCAAGTCCTTGATGGTCTGCGATCGCAGAGCCACCACTTCGTCCACCATGAATGCCTCTCCGTCCTTGCTTTTCAGCATGATCTTCTTCGGCTCCGACATCTTTCGAGTGACGCTACTGTTTGGAGTATCGAAAAAGAAAAAGAAATGTGATTTAGATAATTTTTTTTAATATTTTTCAGCTAGAAAACATGATAGTGTAAAATACGTGTTGTATTCGTATCCAATATTTATTGTATATGTATATTTTTTAGATATTTCAAGATATATAATTTTACGATTTATATTTTGTATATTAAATTAATTGTATTACGAATATTATATCCATATATATAATTAATAAAAATTTATAATTTTTTGACCATTTCTCTACCATGTTTGCATCCCCATTTTGTTAAATTATTGTATCCATATTTATATTTGTACCTGTAACGTATCGGTATCCGTGCTTCTTTCAAAGATGAATAACGATATCTTTTAACTTTTGCGTCAGTTTTTTTGATAAAGAATCTGTTCAAACGGTTTTTTTAGTTCGTTCAAACGGTTTTATATCAAAATTTATTGAAAATCGTCGAAATTTTTTTAAATTTGTAGAAAATATATTATGGTTTGTAGAAATATTATTAGAGTTAGTAAGAAATTTATTGGATTTATAAAAATTTGTTGGGATATATGAATAGATATATAAATTTATAGAAATTTTATGAAATATAAGAAAAGCAAAATATATTAGGGAGTTTTAAAGATTTTTAACGATTTTCAGATATTTTTAGAAATTTTTTCACATTTTTAGTGTACCAATCAAGCCCTACATTAAAATTCAGAGATTCAAATATATTTATATCTTTGTTGAATTAAAATAGTATAATTGCATATGAAATTCAATTGTTCTTAACCAATTACTTTGTTAGTCTCTCCATTTTTAATTTAAATAGTAGTTTTATTTATTTTCAGTCATTTTTTTATATGAATAAAAATATTTTTAAAATTTAATTTTCTTTAATTTCTTATAACTTTTGAGTAACAATTCATGCCTTTAAAAAAATAATTAAAATTTTAAGAACCTGGTTGTATATGATTTTTTTTTTCACTTTAAAACATTTTTTTTTTACAGTTTTCTAAATGTGAATAACATAAGTAAAAGTTATAAATAATTAAAACAAAAAACAAATTTTGCCACATAAAAATACATTAAGGGGTTGTTTGGCACCACCAAAAAACTAAAAAATTATGATTTTGAATTTATGAGTAACACGTGATATCTTAGTGATTAATTCAGTGCGTAGTAAAATTTTATAAAAATTAAATAAAATTAGAGAAAAATTATAACAATTAACCTGGTACTTTAGTGGCAATTCTACAGCAATTTTTGTTATTTTTTTTCTAATTTTTTTAATTAAAATAAGAGCTTAGCGAAAAACATGTCTTTGCTTACTTCTATTATTATGTAAAAAGAACACCAGAGTATTGGTGTAATCTAAAAATGAAATTTCAATTTTAATGAAATCTTTTTAGTTACCTAAAATATCCTTTAACCTTCCACTAAATTTAAATTTTAAATTAAATAATTTTTAAAAGCCATCCTTGACTAAATCATTTTAAAAAATTTAAATATTTAATCACCACATTAATTTACTTTTATACCTTAATTAAATTATAGAAATGAAGTAATAACGACACACATTATACATGCACACCCCTAATATAATAGTATGGATACTAAAATAAATTCTATATTTTGGTGAAACTTTTTAGTTTTTATAACATATTTCAACTTACCATCAATTTCATTTTTGAATCAAACAACTCCCAAGAACTACCTCTAACTAGGATTTTTAACAATTTAAAATTTTTAACTCTCGTATTTTTTTTCTGTTATATGTCTAATTGATTAAATTATACATTGTACACGCATCGCCCCTAGGATATATTTGAATTAAGAATTTATCGAGAGAAAAGGAAAATGATATACTTTCAAAAACACTCTCAGAAAATAGAAAAGAAAAAAAAATGAATTTTTAAACATAATTTGATTAAATTTTAATTTTTTAATTTTTATATCTTTTAATCTACTCAAATAAAATCAAACATTTAAAATTTTATATTTCTTTTTCACTTTTCCTTTGTAAATTATTTATTTATTTTTTTTTTTTTTTCTTATCAAATCTCCACTCCAAACATACTCCTGATATATAGGGTGGGAATTGGAGTTGCCTGGGTTTAAAAACACAGAACTATAAGCAAGGTTATGAAAGGCTTTACCAACCCTTTCGCACGAGGTGTTCAGGGATTTCATTCGAGCACTTCAAGTGGTACAAATGCATGCATGCATATAAAGCATGAAAACACAAATTGAAGGATTGGACTAGATTAGTCAAGTTCAAAGGTCCACGAATGAGTTTCATTCAGTGGCTGGCCATCCAATACAGAATCAATACACTAGACAAGCTGAAAGACTATGGCATTTCTAGGTCTCTGATATATGTGTTTTGTGTAAGGATAGAACTGAAACTCTAGATCACTTATTTTTCAATGCCTATTCTCCCTTCGGATATGGAAAAATTGTTTTGGATAGGAGCAATTGTGTTTGTAATTCAACTGATTGGGAAGACACTATACAGTGGATTCTTAATTATTTTAAGGACAACTCATTGGAGAGTGTTATAGATAAGCTATCCTTATCAGCTCTGGTGTACCAGATATAGAAATGCAGGAATGCAGCTATTTTTGAGGATAAAGTTATGGATGTGCAGGGAATGTAACAAAGGAAGGCTCTGCTACTACCAGATCCAAACTTCTTGAAATAAAGTAAGTGTGTTTGGAGTTGTATAAAATTGTATAAAAGTTAATGTCTCGTGATTTGTGCAGTGAGTAAAAATGTTAAATTGTACAGTCTTATAATTTGTGTTTGTAGAGATTTATAGAGTTTTGTAGTATAATGTAGAGCTGCAAACGGAGCCAGTATTTGTCTTCTTCATCATCCACACGGTTCTTATGGAGACAATGGGAGCTGTTTAAAGGTTCATTGTGATCAGTTTAGATTGCTATGCATCTTCTGTATGTAAAAAATTGTTTTAGCTAAATTAGGATGGAATGGTTTGTATAGAGCATTATTTTGTATAGTCTCTTGACTATAGTCTGTCCTTAAGTCTGTTAAAGGGTAAGATTGGGGTATATCCTGACATATTTTGTATATTTTTTCAATTAATATATATACTAATCTTAGGGGGAAAAAAAAAAAGCTTTACCAAACCTTTCGCACGAGGTGTTCATTGATTTCACTCGAGCACTTCAGTGGTACAAATGCATGCATGCATGTAAAGCATGAATAACGCAAATTGAATCCTAGTTGAGTAGGGCTGTAACAGGATCAAAATCAAAATTTTTGAACTTAATAATTTAAATGTAATTATAATAGTTTGGTTAATTTGGAACAATTCAAATTTGACATTATTCATTTTTAATTTTTAATCTTCCTCAAAATAAATAAATAAATAAACCAAATAATCAAATTATAAAAAGTTATAAATCTATATAATAAAACACATCCGATTTCAAAAATATCCCTCTCACAAACTAAAACCAAAAGTTGAGATTGAATTTTAATTTCCAATCAATGGTTTAGATTTTTACACATCAAACACTCTCCCACAAATTCCCGCCGCATCACTTTATACACACGTGCATGGAACAAGTGTGTTTTCATGTTCATGTGCCAATATATAAATGTGTATCTATCTATCTAAGGTGACAGAGAGAGAGAGAGAAAAGTGTCCGTGGGGAGAGAGAGAGAGAGAGGGGAAAGTAAGACTCCGAAGATATTGACGGAGGGGAAAGGTTCGAAGATATTGGCAGAGGAGAGAATGACGGAGGTGACGGAATCGGTCGCCGTCTTCTCCTTCAGTAGGCGGTGGTGTCGTCGTCCTCCAAAGGAGCGTAGGCCGGACCCGAAATCCAATTGGGCTTGGCAGAGCAGAGGGTCTTGGCCTTTGTCATGAGGCAGTCGAAGAGCCTAAAGACGGTTTTGGCATGGGATGCTGTTGGGTTGACCCGGCGATGCGAGGAAAACACCCTATTCCGGTGGAAAATGAACCGGAAAAGTGTGGTGACCTGGTGCTTGAACTTGAAACCTCGGACTCTTTTCATGGGTTGAGTAGGTGAAAGAGAAAAAAGAAGAGAAAGAGAGAGAGAGTTTTAGAGAGTGGAATTCTACAAAAAATGCCAAGCGTTGGCCATGGACACAACCAGGCGAAAGAGATTGAGAGAAACTTTAAAGGGAGTGGGTCCGTTTGATATGTTCTCCACTATCATTGCAAACTAAGAACTTCATTCAAAGGGTTTCTTCAATTCCATCTTTCGTTTCTTTTCAGGGTTTTCTCTAGGTTTCCAAACGTTTTCTTTATAAACCGTCGGCTGCAACGTTGGCGGAAATACATATATATAGAGTGAGATTGTGTGTGAAAAAAAAACAGGTCTAGCGAGAGAGAGACCGTAGATACGTGTGTATATAGTTTAAATGTAAATTTATTTTATAAATTTATATAAAAATTATAAAAATAACATGTAAAAATAAAATTCATTAATTAAAATAAACTAATCTATTTATACTGTATTTAATAAAAGTGTAAAATTTTATTATTTATTACAATTGATCCATTTAGAGTAACATAAAATTCTAAAAATAATGAAAATTACTGAAAAACTCTAAAAGTTATACATTTAATTTTTTAAATACTGAAAAACTCTACATTATACCTTTTAAAGACTGTATAAATACATTAGTCTCTTTTGAATTGTAATTTTTATTTACAGATTATTTTTACAGTTTTTCATATAAATTTATAAAATAAATTTATATTTAAATTATTTACAGGTAAAATTTTGTTCTGTGCCTTTACGCACAAATAATACCTATATATAAATATGGAGGCTTTTCTTATTAGCTTGATAGGAATAACCATCAACAAGAAAATGCAGGGGAGAAAAATGAAAAAAAAAATATATTTGCAATCCGAGTTAAATTTTATCATATGCAAATTTGGAATTCCTTTTTAACATTTATATTGCTTTTCGAAATCTTTCCTTTGTCCTTCGTGTTTCGCTCAAGCGTCTGTTATTTTAAAAAAAAAAAAAGGGCTTGACTAAAATATTCAAGAGTTATAGTTGTACACGACATATATTTGTGCCTCTGAATTCTCGATTTTTAAAACAAAATAAATTTAAAGTTTTTAACAAATTTTAATTAAATTTTATTAAATGTAATTTTTACATTATTTCAATACTAGTCTTTTTTTTGGGGGGGTTAAATTTTTGAAACTCCAAACCTTTATTCACTTAATTATGGGTGTGTTTGATGCAAAATTTTTTACTGAAAAACTCTGAAAACCTTTAAAATTCTCTGTTACACTTTTATATTTTTTTTCCCTCCAAATTTAAAAAAAAAAAGTGAAATATCTACCAAAAAAATAACATAACTACAATTTCATTAATCGAATGGAAATAAAATTTGGAAATGTCAACACGAAGTCATGCGCTATAAAATGACACCCACTTTACCTATTTTTCTTTTAGTTTCTGCATATCGTCCACACGGAAAGTACCAAACCGTTCCGACGGTTTGGTCACTGCCGAAACCCGTTCTGATAGTATTTGAATTCCGTTCGATCGATTGGCCATTGGCCTAAACTGTCCCAACGGAATTACAAAATCGTGCCAACGGATTCAGCACTGTCACAAACCGGGCCGTCCCGACGGTGCACCAAAAATTGAGGATCTGAGAAAGAAGAAGTTCAAGTAACGCAACGAAAATCTAACATTGAACTAAAATAGGCTCGATTTTCTCACACACGCCCACAAAAAATAGTTATAAGGAAGTGCTAAACCTTTTCATCAACCATCTATGAGAAAATCAGAGAGAAATCTCCAAACCCATGGATCCACCATAGACAATACGAGCTTCAAACAAAGAAAAACTTAAATGAAAAACGTAAGTAAAAGGAGAATAGAAGAAATACCTTCTGATTCGAGCACGAGAGAAATGAACGACGAAGTGGGTGTCTGCAACTTTAGAGCTTTTGTCGAAAAAAATCTCCAAAGCTGCCATGTCTTAGCAGAATCTTTAGACCAACCGTCTCGATGGTAACCAAATCGTCCGGACAGATTTGGTAATGTTCCTCTCCAAATTTTGTTTTTTGTGTTAGGCGCATCAAACGCCAAAAAGTGACTCAAATCACATTTATTTTTCGTTGCACCAAACGGACTTTATGGAAGAACAGTGTTATTATTGTAATTTAAAGTTCATAATTCCCCAAAAGTCAACACCACATATAACAAAAACAAGGAATTTCGATTCCAAAAGTGTTCTATTTGTTATAAATTTGTATATGGATGAGGGGGTTTGTTCTTCATTATCAAATTTTCTCATCTTATATTTTTTTATTTAATTAATTAAAACTATTATGCAATGAAAAAAAATTAATAAGAAAGTACAATCTATCTAAGATTATTGAAAGGTGTTTTATTATTCAAGTTACTGTTCAATATATTGTGTACGTATTTATATCTATATTTGTCGAGAGTTTGTCCGTGGTCCCATGTGGCTCTGAGAGAGAGAGAGATTGTCCGTGACAAGAGAGAGATGTTAGGGGAGTGTTTTTGTTTGTGTGCATAAAAATTTTGAAATTTTGAAATGTTAAAAGTAAATTATTTTGAAATGATGGTTAAATATTTGTATTTGATTTATAAAAATGATACATGATAAAAATTTTTTGATATAAATATTAATCTTTTGGTAGATTTTTTTAAAAAATGGATTGATATTTGTATCAAAAATGTGAAAATTTTTGAATTTTTTGGAGTTTTTGAGCTTCAAACGTCTCTTTTTTACATGTCAAATTATATTTTTGTACATTTCAAAACATACACACTTCGTTAAAAATTTTAAATTTGGAATATTTTTAATCGTTGAATTTGCGTAATTACTGGGATTATTTTTCTTTTTAATGTGTTTATTTTTATTTGGGATTATTTTTATTTCCAACGAATTTTGAAAAACAATTTGAATTTTTTTTAGTTTTAAACGCTCCCTTTTACACAAAATTATATTTTTGTGCTGTTTGAGAGTTTTTTTAATTTGTTTTACTTACAATTTCAATTTTAATGTGTTTAATACTAAAATTTTAAAAATTTTGAATTTAAGTTATTTTTAATCATTAAATTTGCTCAATGGTCGAAATTATTATTATTTTTTTTCCACTTTAGTTTTTTTTCTATTACTACATTAGTATATTTTAAATAGTGATTTTTCCTTTTATAAGTTAGTTTTATAATTTTTTATATAAGTTTACTTTATAAATTTAAATTTAAACTCTTTACACAAGAAATTATATTGTTGTGCTTTTAGGCATTGGTAATTTCTACTAATTTATACATAATGTAATATATATATATATATATTAAAATTGAACCTACCGAATTTGAACTTGCATTTTTTCGTAGACCGTACTTCTTATTCAACCAGCTCGGTGCTATTTTTTCTAAACCAATATTATTTCAGTCCAATTCACTATAAAATTAAATCGAATAGACCGATGCGCAATTCAACTAAAATGACGAGACTTTTAAAGCATTAACGTAGTGCTTGGATAACCCGAAAAATTAATGTAAATATGATACGTGATGAAATTTGATTGGAGAAAATTAAGAAAAATTAAAAATTAAAATTTATTATTATTATTATTATTATTATTATTTTAGGTAAACTAGTCACCATTTGAGGAGATGTCAGCCTCCTCCCAAATCCTGGAAGAATATTTCCCAATAGACCAGATAATGATAGTGGAATAGAAATGACTTTCACTGCAAAGTCCCAAACCGTCTCAAACCTAACTAAACTAAGTCTTTTCCCGTTAGATAAGGTCGCTATATAGATTTGACGATGCCAGTCAAATCTGTTTAAGGCCATATCCTCCGTTAGATTCATAGAGACAAGATCATGTCTAATAGTTTCTTCAACTTCTCTTACGTCTCCCTCTTCCTCTCCTACTCCTAACAATCTCCATACTTTTACACCTTTTAACTGGTACCTCAATTAGAAATCTTTTAACATGGCTGAATCATCTTAAACGATTTTCTCTCATTTTATCTTCAATTGGTACTATTCCTACTTTGCCCCTAATCTCCTCGTTCCTAATCCTATTTCTTCTTGTGATCCCACACATCCATCTTAGCATTCTCATCTCTGTAACTATCATCTTCCAAATATGATTATGTTTGACTGCCCAATACTCTGATCATACAATAACGCTGGTCTTACTGCCATCTTATAATACATTTCTTTCACCTTTGGGGGACTTTTCGATCATGCAAGACTCCCAAAACACTCCTCCGTTTGGTCCACCCGACCTGAATCTTATGCCTTACATCAGTATTAATCCTTCCATCCTATTGTACCATAGATCCAAGGTACCTAAAGTTTTCTTTCTCTACAATCTTTTGTGTACCCAAACTTATTTCTATGTCCTCAGTTGTCTTACTTTGGCTAAACTTGCATTCCATATATTCCGTTTTACATCTACTTAGCCTAAACCCTTTTATTTCTAACGTTTCCCGTCACAATTCTAACTTAGCATTCACTCCTTCTCTCATCTCATCTACTAAGACAATGTCATCTGCTAATAGTATGCACCATAGCACCTTATCCTGAATATGCCTCGTAATCTCATCCATAACTAAAACAAACAAGTACATGCTTAACGCTAAGTCTTGGTGTAGACCAATCGTGATAGGAAATTCTAGTCTCTCCGTCAGTCGTCCGTATAGATGTAACGACTCTATCATACATGTCCTTTATTGCCTCGATATGTCCGACATACACTCCTTTTTTTTCCAATACTCTCCATAGAATCGCCCTAGGAACCCGGTCATATGTCTTCTCCAAATCAGTGAACATCATGCATAGATATTTTTAACCGTCTCTCTACTGCTCCATTAACCTTTTTAGAAGAAAGATAACCTCCATGGTTGATCTCCCAAGCATGAAATCAAATTGATTCTCTGAAACATTTGTTGTCCTTATTAGTCGTCTCTCAACAACTCTCTTCCATAATTTCATCATTTGGCTCATCAATTTAATCTTGCGGTAGTTCGCACAGTTCTGAATATCTCCTTTGCTCTTGTATATGGGTATAAGGATACTTTTCCTCCATGCATCAAGCATCTTCTTGCGCTTTAGCACTACATTAAAAAGTTGTCAACCAACTTATGCAATCCTCCCCCAAGCACCTCTAAACTTCAATAGGGATACCATCTGGCCTAACCGATTTCCCATTGTTCACTTTTTTCAGTACTTATTTTACTTCCTCCCTACTGATTCTCTTATAGAATATATGATTCGCATCTTTCTTAGAAGTGGTAAGCGACCCTAATTGTATGTCACTACAACTGCTTTAGTTGAATAACTTATAGAAGTAGCTTTTCCAATGTTTTTTTATCTTCTCTTTCTTTACTAACACTTTTTCATTCTCATCCTTAACGCATTAAACCTGATTTAAGTCTTTAGTCCGCCTATATCTGGTTTTAACAAGCTTGAATATCTCTCTTTCGCCTTTCTTAGTGTCGAGTCGCTTATATAACTTCTCATATGCCTTTGCCTTAGCATGACTAACTACCATTTTGATTTCTCTTTTTAATTCTTTATACCTCTCCACGTTCGCTTCATTTCGATTCTTTTGCCAAGATTTGAAACGTTTTCTTTTAACTCTTATCTTATCTTGAATAGTCATGACTCTTTCTGCGTCGGAACATCCCATTTGGATTCTCCTAAGACTTCTTTCCCTACCCTCCTAAGACACCCTGCTACCTTATCCCACATATTATTTGCACTCTCATTTCCCTCCAAACGTCTTCCTCTAGTACTCTTTCCCTTAATACTAATTACTTATCACCTATCAAGTTCCACTATTTAGTCCTTAAGTATCTATACAACTTCTTTTTTCTAGTCCACCTTTGGAACTGCATATCTATGATCAATAACCTATGTTGGGAAGTCAAGGTCTCTCCCAATATAACTTTGCAATCTTTACAAACTAAACGGTCTCTACTTTCACTGCTACAGTTATTTTACAATAATTTACCCAAAGCTAGGAGTGGCTGGGATTGCAAGCCAAGCAATACCTAGTTTTTCAGCACGTTAAGCATTAATCCAGTAATTTACATCATAAAACTCCTAGTGTTGAAGAGAGTATTTGAACAGAGAGAAACGGCCGTGAAGATAATTAAAAAGTAACCAAGTACAAGGTAGACACAATTTCTTACTGAAATTGATGGCTTTTAACATCAAACCACCAACACCCCCCCCCCCCCACACAAAAAAAAAAAAAAACAGGGAGTGGATGTGGAGTGTGAATCTGGATTCTATATCCTCACTTTGGGCGATATACAATACCTAAGGGTTGTGTTATTG
>QLOD02000001.1:39898365-39921358 GCA_003260245.2 Sideroxylon spinosum
GGGGGGGGGGGGGGGGGGGGGGGGGGGGAACTTGGTAGCTCAGGTAACATCTAATAATTTTTTGCTTTTTTTCTAAAATGATCAAATTTACTCTCTTACAAGCTTACCCTTTTATTTTTTTTAAGGATAAAAAAAATTCAAATTAGAAAGCTAACTACCAGAAAAAGATAATTTTTTTCTCTACCCAAACTCAACTTGAGAATACCCAGAAGAGTTGCACGGTTTTTCTAGAGAAAACTTCTCAAATAATTCAAATTCTTATTAAACATCAACTGATCAACTCGGAAGGCTTACTTACAGAGCTTAAATAGATAAACCAAACCCTAATAAGACAAAAGGAAACAGAGTAATGCAAAATTAAGAAACTACCGGGGCCTGGAAAAGATCCTACTGGGTTTAACGTCAAAAAAACTCAATAACTCAAAAACAAAAAACAAAACAAAACAAGATGCCCCCAAACAGACATGTAATAATGGCAAAATCAAAACATACACGGTAACGAGATTTTGCGATCAAATCAGGAATTAATCAGTTCTTTCCAAAATCCCTCCTTTTCCATAGATTCCAATGCTATTGGGGGTTGCATCAATTCCCCAAGTGAAAAGAAAATGCAAAGATATATTTATAATTCCTCCTCTTGTTTAGGTTGGGGTGGGGATCAAAGGAATAAGAGAAATGGGGTACCAGAATCAGATCGAAGAGAGTCTGTTGATCGACTTTGACAAACTCGGCGTCCCAAGCTTTGAGGTGGTCTTCGTTGTTGTCGGGGGTCTCCGCAGCGTGCTTCTCGCAGTAGTCGACGACCGTGGCCAAGATTTTGCCGGTGATGTTGGGCAGAGTTACGACGTGATCGTCCTCGATGAGGTCCTTGATGGTGTTCGATTGCATCGCCACCGCTTCCTCCACCTCGAACGCCTCTCCGTCCATGCTCTTTACCGTTATCTTCCTAGACGACGACGACATTTTCCGTTGACTCCGCCAAAACAAAGGAGTTCCTAGCCAAGAGTTTCTCCGTATCAAGGCACTGACGAGCTGCGGCAATTTCAAGCTACACGCTCCGCTTTTTTTTTTTTTTAAGTTTTTTAAAATTATCAAAATTTATTCTTTTACATTTTAATTTTTTTTAAATTTTCAAATATAAAAATATTAAATTAACAAAAAATTAAAAAATTAACTATTAAAAAATTAATTCTTTTTCTTTTCAAATACAAAAAAATACTAATTATTTAACAGCTAACTACTAGTCATCTATAAAAAAAATAAATTTAATGGTCACGTCACCGTAATATGTATTTTTATTTTTTACTTGTACAAAAAAGATCACAAGTTTGAATTAGGAGACGAGAGTATTTTCACCCATAAAAAAGCAAATAAACAAACAAATAAATGAATAAAATTTCCTAGGCATAGGAGTTTGGTGGCAACTTAAAAAAAAAAACACAATTCAAAATCCCTCTAGAGCACAATAAAACTCCACAAATTTTTATAAAACTTTAACATTTTTATATGACATAAATTTATGACTTTTATTAATTTACACTAATACTTATACACTCTCAATGACCACTAATATATATATACATATTTTTTCTGTAAGGATAAAAAAAAAAATTCTTGCGCATTATAACCTCGCTAACAAAATTTGCTTAGAATGGCTTAAAAAACAAAGGAGTGTCAAAGAAAATGACGAAGGTGATCCCGGACCAAGAGTTCTTCGAGGTCTTGAAAGAATAATTGTTATAATAAAAGAGTTCAATTGATAATAATGAAGATATTTGACTTAATGCACCATGTGTAGTATTTATAAGCTAAAAGATTGAATAAATTAATGTGGAAATGATTAGAAAAATAATATTACAATAATCCATCTGTATATATAATGGTGGTTTGTTTTGTATTTATGACTCATCACTTAGCATTCAATACGCATGGTGGATTTTACAGTGATTGGTATGATATGACACTCAATAATGCCCAAATTATTTATTCGCCAATTATTAAATGAACTGAATTTATTATGATATATTTGCAATTAAACTAGCATTCATACTTGTAAAACTTGATTGATTTGGTCAGGAACAGAATGAGCTCCGCACTAAGCTCTTACTTGCTCAACCCGAATATGGTTAGAACGATGCCACGTGTGCAGAATATTTTTTATATCAATATTTTTCATTTTTTTTAAATTATTTTAACAAAACCATTAATTTCTTTTAACTTTTCTATAATTTTTACAAATTTTTATCATATACATAACTTTACCAAAGAAAGGACACATAATGGCACTAGAATAAAATAAAAATAAAAATAAAAATAAAAATTTTTTAATTTGCCAAACGCACTCCAAATTTATCTTTAATAGATTGGACAATAAATTAATTGAGGTGTACATCCTAAACACTTTCTAATCATTAAACCAAAGAAATGATGAATTATTTAATTTTTTGAGATTTATTAATGATACAATTCTCTCATTGTATGAAAAAATAATTATACTTTCTTAGATTTTTAATTTGTGAAATAAATTGACATCCACAGATAATTAATCATAAAATAAAATAAAATTATAAAAGAAAAAAAAGGGGGGGCGAAGATCTTACCAAAATGAATGGGTTAAAAGAAAACTTTTGCTTTTACTTTCTTCCTTTTTCACCTTCTTCGTGATAGAATTACAACTAAGGATACTTTATTTTGTTGTTTTCCAGTTATTAAAATGGCATTTGGTTGTTTTTCTGTTGTCACACCCCTAATTTAATTGTCTGAGACGGATGGCATGGTAATACGGGAACTAAATAAAATAAAGAAACAATGTACCAAGGTCAAGTCGTAATTAATAATAACAATCAAAGCTACTAACATCGCCTCTCATTCCGATATAGAATAGTAGAAACAACATCGCGATAATAAAATCAATGTTACACCCCGGTGACACAATTCAAGATTTAAACAGCCATAATAATTAATCATTATACAATCTCAATATGTAACTAACTTTGGGACCCACACCCTAAATCACACAAATAAGAATACAACAGTCTAACGATAAATTAAGATAATATGATAAGTTAATCTATTAGTCTCAACTAAGCTCCAGGTGACTACTCCCTAACCTCGTGGGATCACCTAAAATAAGGATTAGATGAGTAAACTAGCCCAGCAGGTAGGACATGCAAGTGCGCATGAATGAATAATAATCAAACATATAACGTAACTCACAACAATAACAACCAAAAGAAAATATAACAATGCACATGTGATGTAATGCAATAGTTAATACATTCTCTACCCCCAATCATATCTTGGAACAAGTGATGCTTAGTAAAGCACGCGGGGCCACCAACTGCACTATTCATGCTTACGGCGAACATGTATCTCAACATATATCACGAGTGGGGAACTGAGTTACATCCCTATAGTTGTAGGCCTTTCTGCTAAGGAGCTAAGTTACATCTTTAGTTAGGCATCTAGTTAGTTCAAGTAGGGTTTCGCTACAGTCCGAAGAAAATCTCAGAAACATATCTCATAATTAACGTCCCAACTCCAAATGATTAAACTCTAGTCATATATGTCGACTAGAGATCATCCGTTATTTTCCAAATCTCACTTTATCATTTTTCTTAAAATTATGGATCCCATCCATATATATAGCCCATGCTTCGACATGTAAATAATATCAGCATGGTACTCTCGGCCAATCAATAATCATAATATAAAATCAGATGATGCAACCCCAGTCTTATGCATATGATATGCTCAATCATGTAAATAAGTATCATTTTCAATGTAAACAAGCATTAACATTAGGTTTAATGATGATTTAGGGTTCATTTAATATTTAAAAATCTATAATAAATGGGTTTGGGCTCAAAATAAGTTCTTAAAAATCAAATTTTAACATTTATTGAAAAATTCTACCAAAAGGTGTCTAGATACCTTAAGCTACGGTCGGGACATCCTTAGCAACGATCCAGATAACAGTTGGTCCGATACCTTATCCAGCCAATCCAAACACCAGAGATCAGTGCCAGTTCCTAGTTTCAATGCCAACTCCAAATCTTTCCGAAATCACTCATCCAAGCCTCAATCTCAATGATAACTCATATATAAATACTTGAATACTTAAACTACATGTTTTCATAAAATTCAATCGAATATTAACTCAAATATATGTAAAATCTCCACATATATATGTACATATAAACACATTCATACATACATGTATATATATATCACAATACTCAACAAAATCAAGTATATTATATGTTAACATGATCCTAAGAATATCTAGAACACAAATGTAAAAACCACCTACTTCAGATATGAAAAAATGAGAAAGATTTTGACTTTAGCTTCCAAATTTCGGCGTCAATTTATTTCACTAAGAGCGAAACTATAGAAAACAGATATCACTACAATGTTCACGGGATCGAGATCTACCCCAATCTGTTGACCTTCCTTTCGGAAACTCACTCTATCTCTCTTCTCTCTCTCTCCTCTCTCTTCTCGTTTTTCTCTTCCCCCCCCCCCGGTTCTCTGGAAACCAAAGAGCAAAGAAAAAGAAAAGAAGAAAAGAAAAATGAAATAAAAGAAAGGAAACAAAAAGGCTGGGCCCTTGGCTCAGTTGCCCAAACTCAAATCAATTCGGGCTAAACTCAATCCAAGAGAAATAAAATAAGTCAACCTAATCTGAGTTTAAATATTTTATTAGCCTAAAATAATACAAAAATTGCCACAATTAAATACCTGGTATTACATCTATTTTCTATTTTTGTTTTATGTGTTTTATATTTTAAAAATCCTAAAATAAGGAAATTAAAAATACTCTATTTTCCTTGTTTTGAAATTTTTTTTTTTTTGTTAAAAACGCTCAAAATGAATTTTTTCTATTTTACCAGACTTACTTGCCACACAACAGAAAAATATGACAAAATACAAAAAAAAAAAAAAACCGTTTGAGAAAATTTTTGTTTCCCATTTATGCATAATTCGTAAAGAATTATTTTGGAATCCAACTTCATCATCAGAGAAACTATTGCTTTAATGGAAATATCATTTTTTTATGTGTGAGTTGGTGTTGGTTGAATGTTACTTGAGTAATTTTGAGTAATTTTGTGTTGTATGTTATAATCCGGCTTTTTAATTATTTATGGATTACATTTTTATTACATAATTAGTTCAGTTTATTTTAAATTATATTTAAATTATTAATTTATTTATTTGATAAGTGTGAACCATTGGATATTTTAAGAAATTATTTTTATGATGAGATATGATTGGAGGTCTACTGTAACTTAAGTGGACGTTTTATTACATTCTATTTGAGAAATAAAAAGAGAGAGAATGAGAAAATGATGAAAACTAGGGTTTTATTCTATTCTATATGAAAGAGAGAAGAAAAGAAAGATCAAAGTTAGGATTTTATTTTATTTACATTGAAAAAGATAAAAAAGTAGAAAAAGATGAAAGCCACGCGTGTTGGTGAAGAGTGAAAAAGAATACCAAAAGTTAATATTTATTACTTTTCTCGATAAATTAATGATGAAAAAAATTAAAGATTAGTGTGTATATATATATGTATGTGTATATATTAGGTTTGGATTTTAAAAAAAAAATTCTGGTTTTCTGGAATCGTACATATATATATATACACACACGCATGCTGTGGATTATATTGATAGAAAAAAAAAAAAAAACAATTGATTCATATTTAAATGGCGTTGCCATTTGTGTGTATATAGGTCTATATATATATATTATTAGATGGTTTGAAATTAAATTGATGGATTAAAATTAGAGATGTGGCAGAGAGTATATATATAATATGCGTATATGTATTTCAGGCGGTTGATTGTGCTAGGTTTTTTTTGGGGGGGGGGGGACGGCTGCATGGCAATTTAAGAGGATAAGAACGCACATGTATATATATATATATATATATTTTTACGTTAGTTGATTAACGAGTAGAATGTAATTTTATGTACATATATTAACGTGATTGGTTAAGTGATGGATGCGTAGGGCATTCAGCCGTGGTTGCCAAAGTTTTTCTAGTTATTAATGAGGATTATTTAATAGTTTGGATGAGTATTAAATGAGGATTATTAATAGGTGAATTATTAGTATTAAAATTTTTAAATGGAGATAGAGTTTACGGTTTTTATTAATTGAAATTTTAAGATAGATTTTTAAATAATAAATATTTATATTTGTGTGTTCAAGAGAGTGACGGAATATTTTGGCATATTTTTATATTTCCACATCTGGACTTCGGGTGAGTGGTTTGTTTTACTAGCATAAATTTTGTAAATTATTCTATGCATAAAGGTATTCAAGATTAAATTTTCTGATCGTCATTTGTGAAATATTCTATTATTTTGATGAGAAATTATATGTTTTATGCTATTGAGCATATGAGAAATTATTTGAAAACTTGTGTTTAGCTTTGGAATTTATGGGATTGTTATGGATATTAATTTGTGGATATTGAAATTGAAAATAAAAATTCAGGGGATAGGTTTCTTAAGTGGTTTGACTCTGGTAATTAGGGAATAAGCCCGTAATAATCGTCATGACCCTAGTTCTCAACGATTGTAAGAACAGGTCCGTAAAAAATCGTGGTGACCTCAATCGGATCGCCTTAGGAAAGATCCAGTAATGTAGAGAGGTTGATTTAATGTACGTAAAAATAATATAATAAAATATACATATACCTTATACATCCAAGAGTGAGAAGAAAAAAAAAGAACCATAGCTGTATAATTTATCTTCTATGATCCCCTACCCTTTCGATTAAAAAATAAAATAAAATTGATCTCTTCGTTTATTCACCTTACTTGGATTCTTTTTGATCAAATTGAGCAATCAACACAAGTAAATAATCCATATCGTGCAAGGAAATTTATTTTGGATTGATTGGAGAAGGGATTTATGCAATATTTGTTATTTAATTCCCCTTTCTATAATATGTAAAATACATTCATATGTTATTATAGTTTTGAAATATTTTATTAAAATAATTATATTTGTTATCATGTAATGGTAGTTTAGATTTAAAACTTTAATTTTATTACCACGTGCTGGGCATATGACTTTTTTTGGTTATTATTTTGAAACGATTTTAAAACGAAAACAATTTTTACATAATTTAAGAAGTCAAAGGGTATGGTTTTATAGTTGAGAGGATAAAGCAAAAACTGAACATCTTTAGTTGAGAGAGTCACTGTGCAATTAACCTAATATATATTTGAGGGTATAAATGTCATTTATTTTTTATCCATTAACGCATCCTTAATAGAAATGTTAACGGGATGGGTATGGAGAGAGAATCACACTATCCGTCCCCATTCTCGTTTAGTAATGTTGCTACTCGTCTCCATCCCTGTTTATTCGTCAAATAAGAACCCAGCAGATCAGTACAAAAAATTAGCAAATCAATAACTTATCTCTTATCTCTGATGATAGGAGACCCCAAACAGATCAGCAAACTAGTACAATAAATCATTTTAATTCAAAAGAAATGAAGTAAGAGAACTGATTGGTAAATAGAAATTTGAATGGAGTAGATTTAATACAGAAATCAAATATTAATGGAATTTTAGGAAGCAAATTTTCTTAGACATGAAATCGTCACTAAAGGAACGGAAGAAGAAAAGAAAAATACAAATCATCATTTTTTTTCTTATACTCTTCCAGCTTAAGAAATGATAATGTGAATATCTTTGTGCGCATGAAGCTAATTTTAATTTGGTATATTTACTCAAAACTATGACCGTAAGTTTTTGTCATATTCTTAATTACGAAAACATTACAGGTTTCCAACATAGAATTTCAACTCCTAAAGGGTTTTTGTTATATATTATTTGTATTAAATAAATATTAAAATAAAATATATAATTTTATATTTAAACAGGTACGGAACAGGATGGACACTATCATATCCGTCCCCATGCGGATAACATTTAAAACCTCCATACCCATTCCCGTTATTAATATCTTCATATCCTCCTTGCACGGGATGGATAAAACAAGTACCTAACGGGTACGGATAATTTTAACATCCCTAATCCTTAAACAAAATTATGGAAATAGTTTAGAGGGTCAAAATGTATAATTTTATAATTGAGGAGATAAAATGAAATCAATTTTAGTTAAGTAGGCCTTCGTGTAATTACCACAAGTGGATATGTCAACTCCACACCCGTGGCAATAAATAGTATCACTGAGAAAATATAATAAAGCACAAGCAAAGCAACGCCTCTAATCCCAAAAATAAACTGGACAAATAATTAAAATGATGTCTTGTTGGTAATTTTGTAATTAAAATATCTTTCAATGGACTTTATTTAAAAAAAAAACGGTTAACGTCACAATTTTACCACTAGATTCTGTTTTATTATTTATTTTTTCTATTTTTTTTTAATTTTTTTGATAAAGTTACCATTTCTCACCCGCTACCGTGAGATTTTTTTTCTTTTGACATAACCACGATTAGCCATGTGACTTCATGTTTTTACAACATTGGCAACACATTGAAATTAACTTTAAAACATGAGTGCAACATCAACAACTTAACTTTGAATATATTTAGAAAAATAACACATTAAAATTTTCGATCCAATATAAAACAAACCAACACCGGACAGGTTTATAATCCAGTGGCAGTCTCTGTTCCATACCGCTAGTGAGAGATACAATGGCAAAGTACATTTGGACCATGTTTGTTTGAGGGATTAAGATGGTGGATTGAATAAACAGTCCACCATTTTTTACCAAGTTACCTTTAGTCATGTGTTTGTTTTGTAGTATTAGAATTCCGAACTGGATTTCATATCCTAAAATGGGGGATGAGTAATATCATGGGGGATGTGGTATTACTCATCCTCCATCTCTGGATTTGTTTCCTTCCAAAATCCAAATGTTAGAATTATTTCCTATCACATTTTATGTCAAATCACATCTTTTATCCCACTTTATATCCCACCAATCAAATACTACATTTATAATCCCACATTAAAAACTAATCCCATGTTTTATTCAATCTTATGTATTATCCCATGGTATTACTTATATCCCATCATCTAATTCCTTTAAACAAACACACCCTCGTGGAATAACGTGAAAAAAACAATTTTAAGGGTGAAAATTGGAGGCTTTTTCAATGCAATCGAATAAACCCAACAAAACGTTTCAATCCATTCATGCAGAAAAAGAATAGCCGAGTTCTCTTGAAACTCTTCTATTCCAAAACACGAATTTCTAATCCCTCCCCCTGAAGTAATAATATACCGATCAAATTAAACAAATAAGCAACAGACTGATTTACTATTACAATTCTTGGGTCGAAACCCATATCACTAATCACTTCAAATCAGAGAGGAACATCAGCTACGGCAGACTCTCGGCATATAACTAGTTGACAGAACACTACAACATTTACTGTTTCCGTTTTTCACTTATATACAGGCTAAATCTGGAGGAGATGGGAAGCAGCTTTACATTTATGTACGATGATGGCAAGAAGAGAAGTGCGCGAAACGCCCGAAATGGGCTTTTAGGTAATAATATTAACTTACCATTATCTCTATATAACACTTCTCAAGTGCACAAACAGCTAAACAGTTATCCCATCTTAGGATTCCATGTATTGAGAGGGTGGAGGACTTGTTTTTGTCCTCTCAGGATCTGCGAGTTGAAATTGCATCATAAATTGCATGTACGTTTTTTAACGATGTGTTTGGAACAAGTACTTGCGGAGGAAAAAGAAAAAATAAAGGTAAATGGTAAAACAACAAAACAAATAAAAAATTATAAATTTGTTTTATACATCATTATTATTATTTTGTATGGTTAGGAAAATGAGAAGAAAAGAAATAGGTCTTTGTCAAAAATACTTGTTTAATTAATCATAAAAAATAAGTATATATAAGCAATTCCATTTTTCTGCGTTTTTCTTTCTCCTCCATAAATTCTCATTCCAAACACACCCTGGCAAGAAAGATAAAAGAAAAATACCAGCAGACCAAAATTAATCTACAACAGCCCCAAAGAAAAGGGGGTGGGGGCAAAATATGAAGGGTATTAGAGGCTTTCTAGAAATATCAATCATAGTTTGAATTTTCTATACGCTGAAGGTCCAGTTCTAAGTTTCAAAAACAGAACTTGCACTGCTTAAATTAAGTAAAGCTCTGCGGGACGTACGTACCATAAGCCCCACGGATCTCCACTTCTCGCCATTCTTGGACTAGGGCACAGCAGCAACACATCAAATGTGAGAGAAAATCATCAACATATCCGCCCTGCAGAAGAAAGAGATGTAAGTATAATATTTGTGGAAACTATAACAAAATTAAAACCCATGCTATATGAACACTTCTAAATACACGATATACAGGATATTTGATGGTTGGATAAGAACACTTTAGTAAAGGTACGATATATGTGCCCCATATATAATAAAATATCCATCCAAACATATCTAGCAATTCAATTTCAGCACATAATTATGCATAAAACTTATAGGGTGAATTACACTTAACACCCTTGTATTTCTTACTTTTGATTTCACTTTAGTCCTTGTAATTTAAATTGTCCCAATTTACTTCATGTACTTTTAGATTGTCTCACTTTATCCCCTTCAATCAAATTTATTGATGGAAAACACCACTCGGCCATTGTGTGCTTTTTGTCAATTTTGAAATTTTGTATGGCCTCGTATCAAGCAATCCAAACACAGCCAACCATGTGCAAAAAATTAAAGGAGACGAGATTTTTTAATGTGGAAACCCTTACCAACAAAAAGGAGAAAAACCACGAGTCCTATATGAAGAGACTAGTCAATCTTCTTTCACTAAATACGGGTTACAAGTTTCAAGCACACAAAATTATCAAATTAAATAACAGATTCTTTGTGTAGAACACTTGCTTGAACCCCTCAATGAATCTTCCTAGTGAAAGATCAATCTTCAGTCCATTGAAGATCAACACTAAAATATGTATGAAGCTTTTGTTGGTTATGTAAGAGAACTCTTTTGAAGCACCTTGATGTATGAAAAAAATACTCTTCAAAAACCCTAGGAAAAGGTTCCTATGTATAATACAAAACGATCCCAAAGCGAAAAGAATTCTGAACTTAAAAATTCTCTGCTGTTCACCGGAATGAGCTACCCAGTGAGCTCCCAGGTAACATGAAATCTTGACATGCTCCCTTGATTTGTCAGCGAGCCAGCTACCCAGCGAGGATTCTGGCGAGCCTTTGGACTTGCTACATAGTCTTGGATTTCATAGAAAGGTCCCAGCAATACCAGCGACCAAGTCTAACGCAGAAAAACTTCTCTATTTTTGCCAATGACTTCTAACGAAGAAGTCAGCGAGCTTCTCCGCGACATGCACTGTGCTGCTGCTTTGCTGATGTGTTTCTGTTGTTCTGACTTATACTAATCACCAAGCTTGTGCACTTTGACATCTTAGTCTATACTTAATTATACAAACTTGATATTCATTGCTTTATTCACAATTGAAAATCTCTAAACATTAACCTAACAAAATTATTTTAACGATAACTGATAGAAGGGTCAAAGTGGGAGTATTTAAAAACACCAGGGGTAAATTGGGACGATTTAAAAATCTAGTAGGCAAATTAGGATGATTTAAAAGTATAGATTCTACAATGAAATTGGTAGTAAAGTATATGGGTGATAAGTGTAATTTATTCAAACTAATATGTTATGCATGACATACTCTAATGACACTTTGTAAATACCATATTATCCTATAAAATAAAAGAGTTATATTAAATATATGAATATTTTCCAGTGTTCCTGTATTCTTGAATAGGAAAATTGATGGTTCTGTCTGACCCTTAGTCATGTACCTATATCAGAAAACTGGTAGCTCCATGTAACAAAGGTTAAAACTAGGTGCAACAATTAAAAGTCAGGAAATCTTGAATCATAGAGTTGACATAAGTTTCATGCAACTCTCACAGGGTTAAATTTTATCACTTTCTTTTACTTTTTCATTTTCTTTTTGTTTTGTTTTGTTTCCCCCTCTTCTAGAGTAGGCTGGGGAGGCAAGTGATCGAGGACCTACCGACCATGTCTCCAGTGCATGATGTATGTCACATAAAGATATTATGGTGTAGCAGCAGCATAGGGTGTTACCCTGATGTTCAGCGTCTTGCGAAGTTTCCTTCTGATGCAGCAAGTGTAGCAACAGCACGCTAATATCAATGAATAAGGTATTAATTCATTGCAGGCTTCTGCCGAAGCTGAAGATTAGAGAACAAAATTAGTATAAGCTTCACTATGGTTCAAAATCAAGAATAAATTTCAAAAATGCCGCAGTGTTCCAGTTCATACTGAAAGAAGAAAGGAAGTTCTTTCACGAAATTAAAATAAAGAAATAAAAAACAGCTATACCCTGATTCTAAAATCTAAGAACTTTACCTTCCAAAAAAAAAAATCTAAAGGACTAGTATCACAGTAGTATCTACAACTTAACAAACCCAACTGTGCTATACCATCCATAAAAACGAATGATCACCGATAGTTGACTCCAAATTTTGTGCCTCACCCCTTGCTATTTTCAGTTAATAATGAAAGCAAAATTCACAACAGCCCATGACACTACTGTTCATATCCGTATTTCGAGATTTAAAATCTGGTTTCGCTTGATTGTATTATTCTACAGTCTCACTCCCCCATTCTGTTAGTGCACAAAATACAAGAATTTGTAGAAAATTATTCATTAGGAAACTTGAATTTTCCGGTTTCAATTATTATGGCTGATTGACAAACTAATGTCCAGTTAATTAATCAATCACATGCCAAAAATCTAAAATGACAGAGAGCCATGAAAACCTCCCTTTCAACTGAGAAAAAATCGTGGAACCTAATTAAATTCAACCTAACAATCCAGTAGGAACAAAATACAAGTAGATAACTTATAACCTATATCTGAAGTTCCTCTCATGTGTCAAAACCAAATCCATGAACTTAATAGTGTCCTCGTACTGATTGAATCCCACAATCCCATTGCAAGTCCTCTCAGATAAAAATTTGAGCACAATAATGTAAGTGTCTGAGAAACAAATAATTTCTAAAGAAGTCTCACAAAACAATCTCAAATTTTCAAAAACTATAGCCTATACCCTTAGCTCTTTCCGTATTTGTATGTTTATGGTAGAGGAAATCTAAAATCTCGAGGAAAACCGATCTTCACTGAAATAAAAAGCCTAGACATCAAAAACTCAGTTCTCCTTTTGAGCTCATCAAAATCTGTCCAAACCCACTTGGTTCCCCCTTTGGGCTGCGCGAGTGGCCTGAGACCTGGTTAACTTACATTAAGACAAGGCCTACCTTCTCAGTTAAGAGTGACGAGCTATGGTTGCTAAGGCGAGTTAGTGCTATGAGCAGAGTGAGAGTCCGATGAGTCTATATGCTCTTTGCCGTCAGTCGTCCAGCTCGAAACGCTAGGTATAGTGATAAACTGAGGGACAATCCCACGGATAGAATATAACACTCCATTGCATGTGGTTCACAGTTGTTCTCAATTACCAGCATTCAATCCTTTATACCATCAAATAAACATCAACTTTTCTTTATGCATAAACCATGGGATGCGCCACTGTGCATCTAAATATTTCACATACATATATAGGACTCAAACAAACATAAATGAACACTTTCCGCCTAGAATATTTTGAACATGCTTTAACCACTTGTATCTGGGCTACCACAAATAACTTGTACTCTTAAAAAATCATGAATAACAGTGCACATTCCTTATTGAAAAGTAAAACCAAAACCCTTGTAAAAGTAATATTACGACTTATGCATTTTATTTGCGGATTGAGAAAACAAAACAGTAATAGATTTCAGGAATTAATAATTGGCTACTTCACTTTCCATTCAAGAGGTCTCCTTCGAAAGAATCAGCTAGGTACATAGTTACGCTAATTTGAGTCAGATCAGGCAATTTCATCATCCATACTGAATAATCTAGTTCTACAAACAATCAACATCAACTCATAGTTCTCGTGAATTTCCCTAGTTGTTTTGTGCAAATAGTTGTGGCCTTCTAACATTTCAAAGGAATTGCTTGTTTCTCTGAAAACAGGCCATTTCCTTTTTCAGGTTGCTTATCTCTACCTCTTTCCCTTGCCAGCTCAGGACAAATCAGGCAATTGCTGTCTGGCCTTGACCAATATCTATGGATCTTACCTCCAAATAGCATAAGGGAAAGAGGCTCTATCTGAATGACCACTGTCACGAACATTCATCACCAACTCAGAGTTTGCATGACTCCCTTCTTCAACGAAAAAAACTTTTGGTTTCTCAAAATATTAGAAGACATTGCTTGTTTAACTAGACAAACAGAAGATTCTTTTTCTTCTTGTTCTATTTACTACTTTTACCACAAACACAAATACAAAAGAAAAGGCACGGGTAAATTCTTCTATATAGAGAATATTCCAACAGAAACAAAAGCATAAAAATAAATAAATAAAGAAAGACAAAAATGACCTTGCTTCATTTGAAATACAAAATGACCAACCAGAGCATTGCACGATACCATACAGGAAAAGTGTACTATCCTTTTTTTTCTTTTTCTTTTTCTTTTTTTGGCAAATGCAACACAACAGACAAATCAAACTTATACTGTGTATTTATCATATGAAATGTTACGCAGAGATCATGCACCATCTACGTTAGACTGCACTCAAAAAACTGAAAGTGGCATCTCAAATTCATCATTAATGTAAGTTCATCAGCAGCGGGGTTTAAATTAGGCAATATGTGATGATGAAAATTCCAGTTAAAATTACCCAGCAAAAAGCATCTCATACAAAATTTAATACAACTATATGTAGCGCAAAAAAAACAGGCAAATTCACAAATCTGCACAATGCATCTATACACAATTAAAGCTTCGAATGAAACTAAATAATAAACAATTTGCAGCCTGAACTTCATAATATAAAAGGCATATTTGGCTGAAGCATACAGGCTCTAATTTTATTTTGATATAATCAGAAGTTAACAAAGATTGGTAAGAAGCTTTAACAAAATGAGAGCCAATTACACATATGCCTTTTAGTTGCCACAGTAGCAATCTTTGAAAATGTCCCACAAGGGTAGAAGAATGTTTTAATACCTGCAAAATACAAATTAACTGCTTAAAACACATTCAAGTACATAGATACTAAAATCTCAATAAATCAAAACAGGACCATCATTTACACAAAATGTTTGGCAGTATAGAAAAAGAAACAGCCCATGGAAGCTACATTGTTAATGCACAACTCCCATAAGGGGGATTCCGATAACATCAAGTGCATGAAAAAGAAGAAGAAGAAGATGATGATGATGATGATGATGAATCCAGGGATAAGTCATAGATCATGCAGCAATTTGCATTTAAAAAGTGCAATATCTTTAGTTTGAACTCAGAAATTAATTTCTACCACATAAATATGAGGAGTCAAGTACGTAAAATGAAAGGATGGAGCCACAATGTGCTTTAAACGCCATCCATCCAGCAGAATATCCTTCAAGGATGCAGTTGCTAAGTTGTATGCTAGGAAATGAGTCTTCCAAATTAAACTCACCAACTGCTTCCTTCCCCAGAAAAGGGTCAACTTGAGATGTGATGCTTTGTGCGTAATTAATGTGTAAACCAGATGGAATGATACCCATTTTCTACGAGTTGCACATAAGAAATGCTCGAGTCGGTTCTTCTTATCCAGTGCCCCTAATATGGTCCATTAATCCATCTGACGTTCCCTATCCTACAATCCAATCATCACTAATTATTGCAGGCTTGCAGTTTTCAGTGACTCAATTAATTGGCCCACATAATCCACACGGGAGAAATATTAGATAAGCATACTGCGCAACCATGTGGTGCATTGCCCCAATCCAAATATGATATGGTTTAGTGTACCAACTTAAAAAAAAAACAAAAAACAAAAAAACTGATAGGGGACCTCCATTACATAATAATTTCACGTGTACCAATTAAAAATAATGATGGGACCAGCATTACATAATAATTATCACATGTTATATTTGGATTGGTGCAATGCACCATGTGGTTGTGCAATACTCCTATCTAACAAATTCTCCATTAATAATAATAATAATAACAACTATGACAACAACAATGGGCGCAAATTAAGTTGAAAACAATTGGCCCACATAGTTCACATCATAGTGAGCCAACATAGAAAACATAATGGGCACTAAGTTGAAATCAAACATAAGGTTTACAAGACTACATATAAAAGGTTACAAAGTAGAGGGAAATTGTGGATCCAAAAAAATTCTTCAAAGAAATTCTCCTTTAGAAGGGAGGGAGGCTTTCTCCAACCTCACAAAGTTCACATTTCCAAGCTATATCAATGGAAATGCTAACGTGAACGGCACACCATAGTGGCTTCATATGAACCACTAGCATGGAGGATGACGCCTAATCCACTCTATGCATTTCAAACAAGTATAAACTCAAATCAGTAGCCCAAGTTCTTTTATCTTAACTGAAGAGTTTTTGACACTTCCACAGATAAATTTAGACCTATCATCCAAGGCAACAATGTTGACTAATTAAATTGATTTCATGACCCACAGATAATACCCGAAGAAACAAATTCTCAAGCATCTCATTTAGAAGAATTAAGTGCTTCAACTATCTTCCCTTCAAGATTAGGATAAACCTCATTTCATCCTAGAAACTAAAACCACAAATTCCTGCCATTTTTCAACATTAAGATTTAACTCAATATAAAATTATATCTTATTTTCATCAAACCACCTTCAGAATGATCATGAGGAATTAGCAAGTAATTATTGGGAACAAATGTTAACTAATTGGTAAAATATTACCATTACTGCCTAAACTAGAAGTGGGTCCACAAAAATGTATGTGGCCAATAAAATAATTATAAAAGGGCAACCCAATGCAAGATGCTCCCAAATTGTGGGGTTTGATGAAGGTCAAATGCACACAACGTTGCCCCTACCTGTAGAGATATTGTTTCTAGAGTTCCAACCTGTGACCCTAAGTTACAATAAAACAACCTTACCATTGCTCCAAGACCACCCTTGAATTGTGAATGTGTTCTCTAACAAATAGAAATGTGAATTTTTTTTAAATACGTATACTTGAACTTTTGATTTTACGTATTTACCTTCATTGATTTAAAGAAAAAAATTATTTTTTTATTAATTTTAATATTTGAAGAGGTATAATTTAGGAAACAAACACCAGACCAGACTTTGCCAAAATCTATGTTGTTGCCCTTGTTAAATAGTATAAGATAAAAGATTAGTTTTAAGGTTACCTTTTATCTAATTTTAAGGTTAGCTCTCACTCCCATGCTAGATCCCTTCACTCTCCAAAGTGCAAATTTCCAAATGATGTCTCTAAGTAGATAAAAAGGGAAAGGCAATTAAAGCTACTCTGCAAGACTACCTCTACATAAACTCTTGAGAGATTGAACATATAAAAGCGAATTTGATTTTAAGTTTGCAACCTAAAAGCATTTTGTCATCAATGACCATCACTAAGCCAACCTGCAGGTGTTCATTCAGTGAATTTGCTGCATGGTCTCACTACTCTGATTTCGTGTAGTTGAATAAGCAGCATTGTCACAAAACTTACACAAATTGGGTTCAGAACAACAGCCAAGCAAATCTGAATGCCATTTGTCATCCCAGTGTGAACCTCTAGAAGACAGCAGATCATGTCCTGATGAAACTGAAGAAGTATTTCTGCACAGAATTTACAAAGAAAACTCCAACATCATCCAACTACTCCATAAATTCGAGCAGGCTCCCAATTAACATCGAGTTACGTGATAGAGTCAATGCACTCACAGTTTTCGGACAAGCGAAGATTTCAAAATGATGAGAAGCAATAAAGAATATGTGCACTACATCGCCTCATATTTAAAGAACCATGATTCACTCTTATAGAGAAAAATGAAAACAAACCTCGAAGTTGATAAAGGCACACTTTTCTTAGTATAGCTTTCATCATATGAACGCTCCTTATTACCATCAACATCAGAATAATTAGACTCCACCTTTTTGGAATTTCTTGGGGGTGAACTCTTCTCAGATAGAGAATTTGAGCTAACAACCTCTGTGACATCAATCAGATGCTGAATTACTTCACATTGGCTTACATCCATATTGGCTTGTGAGCGTTGTAGCTCTAACTGAAGCTTTTCATTTTCTTTTTGAAGTGCCTTATCAAAAGGCAAGTTCGGGTAGGAACAAGAAAGTGTTTTCTTCAATACCATAGTGTCATTTTTTGAAGGGTCTGGTCTGAGGATCACATTTTGTACCTTACTCTCCTCATCATCCAATGTGTATTCACGTTGATCCCTTTCAATATCTTCCAATTTTTCCTACCAATTTGGGGTAAGCGAGGATTAATCAACTTAGAAAGGGCAACATTTTTTAATTAAGACAAATCAAAAGCAAGCCACAATTAATAGTAAAGAGAACATCCCCATTCCATTAACAACAACAATGCAATAAAATGTATGGCTGATTAAACAAAATAAAAAAATATAAATTATCCTTTCCAGTCATAGCTGACGTGGACACAGCTGCAGATGTGTTCTTGGGCTAATTGGAATGCCAGAAGCCTAAGAAAAATCACAAGAATTAATAGGCTTAGGGTTTTTGTCGGTAAACAGTGTTTTGGGCATAACTTTTGATTCGTAAGAAGTTACGCAACTGGTTTACCTAGTTAACGCTGTTTTCAGCCTTAAAAACCTTCATTTCAACCGTTTTCTAGCAGTTTTTCTATTTTGTCAAATTTTCAGACTTCGTTAATTGAATTTTCTCTCTAGTTTTCAATTGAAGATTAGGATTTATTGCTTCCGGTTGCGTCAATAGTTAACCAAATATTAGAAGTCATAGTTTGCACTGTGAAAAAAGAAATAGCCACTGTGAGATAATGAAAACAATATGATGGTCATTGAGGGGGAGAAATGCGAAAAGAAAAAAAATAATGGGTAGCATGACTATACAACACTGCTGCCTAGTACTGGCATATACGAAAGCAAGGCTAAAGTACCAAAATTAACAAATCCTCCATCCATTTTATATAGATCGGGTGTGCACGCTGGTAAAAAAAATATTAAAATAGTAGGTCTACCATAAAGTGTGCATTAACCAGGAAGCAAAGGGCAGAATCAGAGATAATATAAGGAGATATCCTGTTTGGATGGGTTTAAAATCCATAATAGTTTATAATATTCCAACTTGTACCCAGTTATCCAGGCCACCGCATGCCATGTTATGCAGCTGCTACACCAGTTTTGTGTGATTCATCAGCAAATTCGAAACAAGCCGTGAGTCATGAACAACAAATCAATGCTTTTTCCAGTAACAAATAGACCACACTGCACCATGTGATGCATCTTTTTAACCCAATTGGGAAACCCGGGCTCGGTACCACCAATTCTAAACAAACTCAAAATTGAGACAAGCCAGCCTATTTTCCTGGTCATCATAAAATGCAGAATAAGCAGCCAAACAGAAACTAATTCTTCCAGTGCTAACAAACTGGAGTCCCAGTTTCACTATCATTTAGAAACTTCGGCTACTGGCAAACAAGAGTCCCAAACAGAGATGAAGTCGCAAAATATGCCATTGTTAAAAAGCTTCATGTGCTTATACTTAAATCTCCACTAATAATTCCGACTAAATATCAAAACTACATGTAGTTGCATTATGAATAAAATAATTGATGTTCCATAAAACATAAATCTAGGCAGCCAATCGTGGTATGCAATCAAAAAAGATTACTCGTTGGGAAACTAAAAGAACCCTGATTCATGGATATTCTAGACACACAAAAAAATTTTTAATTAAATTAAATTAAATAAACAAATAATAACCAAATCCATAAAACTTAAAAATTATCAATCTACTCGAGGAACCCAAGAAAGGACAAAAAATAGAAATTAATAAGATACCCTGACTCGAACATTATCCACAAGAGTGATCAAAGGGATAATCTTTAAGTATCGGTCGATCTCATTTTGTGCCTTCCTAAATTGGTACACAATGTTCCATCCCATTGCAAGCAAATAGAGATAGCTCCTATCCTGGCAACTGTTAACCAAAATGTAAGACCTCCTCAGCGCATCCTCAAGCAGTTCCAATGGTTCCCGTGTCTCTGGATACTTCTTAAGCTCTGATATTTTGAGCTGCTCCAGCAGGTTGCCAATCAACTTTAGATGCAGTGCAAACTGCCGGCAGTTCTTTTTGTGCATTCGAGCTGTACTGGCCGCTTTCACAATCATCGCAATTAGCCGCACAGCATCAATGCCGGCCAGCTGTGCAAAATTTGCAATCTCCCCAAAATGATCCCAGGTCGATGCCATCTTCACCCCTCAGAGTATCCCTAAATCCACACCTCTAGATGGAACTGCTCAAAACAGTATTAATGCGCACCAGTGTCATATATGTCATTTGCAATATCTCAAAAACTTGACGAAAGTTGATTTTTAAAACCAACACCAATGGTCCTTATGAACTCTCTGCCACATTACACTTAAAAATCAAACCACAAGCTGAATTACTCCAATTGCAATAGTACAACAGTAGGTCAAGGTAATTTAAATTCCTGATCGCAGGCCGAATCAAAGAGCACCTTAACAAGATCTTGGAGAAATTGAGGTCAATAGGAGATCTTACAAAAGGCTCTGGAAATTCGAATTCAACTACAAAGAAAACAAACAAATGAGTCAGCAAAAATCTCGAAGATTATCCGTTACGCCTCTTGACTCTCTTTTTCAAACAGAAAAAAACAATCAAAAGTAAAAATACAACAGCAAAAAACATAAAACAAATAATTTTGCTTTTGAACATATCTCTTTAACAAAAAGAAATTACAATAAGATATAGAAAAAATCTGGTGAACTCGACAGCAGCTCTACCTGAAATTTACTGGAACCGCCGGCACCTCACTGTTCTTCACCTCCGGCCGCCGATGACTAATCTGAACTTAAGAATCTAGTAGCATTCCAAAACTTTATACATAAACACATGGCTTATCTGCAGATTTATGTATATGAACTTCATAGATATATGACTGCATGTACGTATTTACAAGTGTGTATGAAATTCGTCTTTTACGTGTACATGAAACTATTGAGACAAATCGAAGTCTTCTTCCACAAAAACTTCCGCTCATCAAGGGTTTAAGGAAATGTAATGGGCAAAAGAAATGACAAATTACTATAGATTTCTGTACTCAACAGGCATTGCTTTGCGCAAAACAGCTTCCTTTACTTCGGAACAACTCAGATCTCTCTCTCTCTCTCTCTCTCTTCCGAGGCTTCGGTGTCATTTGTCTTTGCTCTGTTTTTGCAGATAGCTCTTTGTCGCTAGTGTGGACGGAGAAGCACGTATGCTGAGATGACCAAAAGGCCCTTGGTAGTTCTTCACTATTACGAGAATGCCTCGGTATTTCAAGAAGAAAAAAACAAAAAAACAAATTGACAAAATTTTTAATTTTCAGATTTTTGGGGTGTTTGGAAGAAAAAAGTTAACAAAAAAATACAGTAAAAGTATAAAGATTTGACATAAATGTAATAGGTGGTAAATTTTGATTGAAAGAAAATATGAACTTTTTGTAATTTTGATAAATTTTGGTTGTTGGATGTTGGCCAAATAGGACCTTTATATCTAGGCTACGATTGGAGTTAAAAAAAAAACCAAAAGCCTAATTTTTGGAGTTTGAAATGTAAGAAATTATTTTGAAATGATGGTTAAATATTTGTGATTGATTTGATATAAAGTTGTTATAAATAATATAAAGTGATACGTTGTAAAATTTTAGTGAAGTATCTTAAAAATTTTTGAAGTTTTGTAAAACTTTTTAGTATAAATGTCAGTACAACTTTTAAAAAAAATCTGATAAAACCGGTAAAATGTATTATTTTAGCCCGTTTTAACAGATTTTGAAATTTTTTTAAAAGAAGATAGAAATTTTTAGAGTTTGAAAAAAGTAAAACTTTTGAAGTTTTTTGATTTTATTTGGAACTCCAAACGCAGTCTTATTTTCTTAAAAATTGTACATGAGAAGACATTTGAATTTTTAATTAGTTTTTAAGTTTTTTTTAAAAAATATATAAATATGAAGTTTTCAGAAAAAATATATTTTTAAAATTTTTAAAAATATATATGAATATAAAAAATATGTTTCCCAAATTTTTTATTTTTAGTTTCTATTTAAATGTATAACCATCCTCACCACCAGCCATGATAGTTATCGATCGTTGCCACCTTTAACGACTACTATTAGCGATCGGGTACCGTCTATCGGCCACTATCGTCGTCGCCGACCTCGGCAAAATTACGATTGAAGAGCCAACAACTCAGGTACATTTTAACTGCACCCAAGATTGACTCGTGTTTCATGCAATTCTGCCAAATAATTTTTAATGGGGTGATGATACATGCATTTCAATTTTGAGACACTAACTCTTTTAATGAGATGGAGTATGAAAATTAAAACTATACTTGGGTTAATATATATATATATATATATATTTTAATGCAGTTGATAAATTACAAAAAATAAATAAATAAATTAAATAAATAAATTTACTTATTTTTATATATTAGTACTCATTTTTTATATTACGTAATATTTATTTACAAAAGTAAGATGAGTTGGTAGGGTGAAAACTGCTCTTCATTTATTGATGGTAACAAAATTTAATATAACATAATAGAAATATGTAATTAGAAGCAAAGTTTGAACGATGCGTCCCTTGATTCTATTGAACTCCAAAACTTGACGACCATTTCAAATTGTGATAGCAATATCTAATGTAATTTCGCTAACTCTCCAAAAATATGAAAAAAATTGAGAGTCCATTTGACAATCATTTTGTTTTTAACTTTTTATGTTTGTTTTCATTTTTTTTAAATTGAATGTAAAAACTCGTTTGATAAATTTGTTTTTA
>QLOD02000001.1:39945951-39957375 GCA_003260245.2 Sideroxylon spinosum
AACTTAAAAATATTAAAATAATAACTTAAGTCAACTGAGGCGGGTCAGGGGCGGGTGTTGGTGACCCTGGCCCGACCCGACCCGACAAGGGGCGACTGGGGCAGGGTCAACACAGGGCCAGGTCGGCCTGGGTCAAGGGGCCGGTCGGACCCGACCCGGCCCTTTTACATCCATAAATGTTAGTTTAGGACAGTAATTGAACTCTCCCTTCTTTACAAAGATGTGCAGTCTTAGTGCTCATAAATAACTGAGATTGTAGTTATCTCACTAGTGATTGTCTAGTATTTTACTTGTACAAAACAGAATATTGCACTTTTATAGTGTGCATTCAATTGTCTTATTTCCATCTTTTATTAGTGACGCCATGGTACTTTAATAGAATTCCTTTCTCAATCATTTCAATCAATAATGTCACCAGGCATTACAACTCTGGCATGTACAACTGAAGGATATTTTGAATACATTAGTTCAATTTCCGTGCACGTTTCTAAGCTTCAATCACATCACCAGACGACAAATTTTTTAAAGAAACATGAATACAAGGGGTCACAGTTGCAAATTCTTAGAACAGTGAAATTTGAAACAGAAGTGATGAGAAATTATGTCCTGTTTTGTCTCAAAGATGCATCCTAGGTACCGACCAGAAACGGATGCTGACAAACACTGCACTCTACTGTTTCAGAACCAGAGTTTGCGACATGAACCTGCAACAAGTCCCCTGTGTAAGATATTTCTAGAGATGTAAGTTTCTGGTACAATTTACAGATTGGATGCCTAATCATCCAGCTAGAAGCAGGATTTGGTTACAATTTTCCATAATTACTATTTCCACTATCCAAATACTTGGTTGTGGTTGCAATGTATGTGTACATATAAAAAGAATCATAAATAATTTTAAGCAACTGTGAAGTCGCAAGGGATGGCAAACCTGCAAGTGGACTGTGCAAGTTGGGCAGGCAACTTCTTTCATTTGCATTCCTGATGCTCCGGATGTCAAACCTGTAAAAATCACAGTTATTCAGAAAAAGGAAGCAAAATCTCTAGTATCATAAAGATAAATTAGCAATCAATAGCAGTAGCTGCTCAGTTAAGAGACTTCAAAATCTGCACAGAGCGCATTCAGAGACACAGGTTTCACCAAGGAGGGTTAAGAATGATACCAAAAGTCAAGTAGTAAAGAAAAAGAATTGGATCATTTCGAAGGATTGAGGGGGCAAAACATCCTAAAGTGCCCTACAGGCCTTTTATGCCTTGACCCTTGCAGAGTACAAGAAAAAAGCCAACAAAATGGTAATACATGAGGACATACAGCGCAAATAACTGCTTCTCTGGCTTCTTTCCACTCCTATTTCCTTTTCTTCCCTTTTATATTCTTTCTTTATTTCTTATTTCAGAAGGAAAATGATACAATTGTGATGCCTCCCGATTTTAAAGAACAGTTATTTTAGTGGTGAGAACTACCTGTGGATGTCTTACGATTCTTGTCCATCTCCTCCTGTTAAAAATCATCATCAGCCACATCAGCAAAATAGGAGAATTAATTGACACGGATAACATTACTTGCCTCTCATAATGATTGTAATAGCCATAAAAACAACCACAAACAAAAACAAAAATGTCTCCCCTCCCATCAATAGGGAATAGAACTCTTGCAATACACATCAATTAAATTCAAAGGCCCCAACAATGATAATAGAAGGTCGCATAACAGTTATATTCAACTCAACAAAGACGAATTTGAAGCCAAGCACTCCATGCCATGCTAAGTGTGCACTATCAGTAATTGCTATTTCCATGACAAGGTTCGTCAAAGTCTAAACATTTGGTACTCATTTTGTGATACAAACAATTTCAGCTGAAAGAGGATCTGGGATGGAAGGGTTTCAAGAAGAGAAGCCTCAATTATATTATTGCTGGAGAACATCTTTGAATGCATTAGGGCCACGAGGAAAGGTTAAACTACATGGTTAGACTGGCACCTTGGGATTTTTTAGGTGCAAAAGGTTTGGTGGTTAGAATAGAAGTTTGCCTAAGGCTGTAGAATTCCTTCGGATTTTTCAGGTGCAAAAGGGTTTGTGGCTAGGGATAGAGGTTTGCTTAGGGCTGGAGAATTCCTTTGGGTATTGGTGTCAGCTGCTCTATTTCTCACCCAACAATCTCTGAATTCCTTGTTGTTTTGACTTGCTCACGTTTATAAGAAACACAGTCATAACTTATCTCTATTATTATGAACGTGGAAGAATAAGATAGTGTATAAACAAAAGAAAAGAAAAAAGTATGTTGTGAGATGACACTTGAAATTACAAGCTACCAGTATCTGAAATTCAAAGTACAAAACTGCAATTACCTCAAGTTTTTTTGCAAGATCCTCATGACTCTTCAATGCAGCAACTTTTACAGTTGTTTCCCTTGCATTAGCCATTCTTTGAGTAACTTCAGCCTGCGAAAAGGATAGTAAACATGAAGAAAGATATGTACACATCAAACAAGGTCAATCAATGGGGGGGGGGGGGCTTAATTCTGAGATCCTAAAACACTCTCAATTTGCATGAATAAGATCATGAGAAAAAGGAAAACTTCCCGAGATATTAAAAGAAAGTTAAAAATGGAAAGCTGTTGTAAACCCATGAATAAGCAATTGTGACGATAACCAACAAGTTTAAACTTTTATGAAAAGATAATGTGAAAAGATTCGTATAAAAAAGAAGTTGCACTAAATTTCATGAATATATAGTGTTTTGTTTTGTTTATTAATTATTATTACTATTATTCTTTTGAAAATAAGTCACTTTTTTATACCAAAGCATTTTAATAATACGATTACATGAGAAACCTATCCTTAATCGTACTGCATTTCAAACTATAAGTGTTGCGCGTTCCATGTGTTGAAACAAACCACGTTTTAGGCAACATGGGGAACTGTTTATAGTGGTTCAAAGCTAAGACTCTAGGTATTAGAATGGAATATTTGTAAAAGTTTTTTATTTGCTTTAAACTAATATGATAGATGGAATGGGAAAAGTTGCGCTATGGCGGAGCCAAGAATTTTGATAAAAAAAGGGGCCAAGGTAAAGCTAATTGAATTTTTTGTGCGTGTGTTTGTGAATTGCTTTTTTTTTACAGTTTGAATCCGAGGTTGCATGAAGATAGAGAGAACTAATTGCCTATGAAGCCATATGATCGTTATTATTATTATTTTTTTTTGGTAAGTGAAAAAAAAAAAAGAACTCTTTTTCTCTTTTTTATTTGGAATCTTCAATTGTAACAAACTCTTGATATTCTCCATGCAATCCGGCTTTATAGAAACTCTTTTTTTCTCTCTCTCTCTCTCTCTCTTTCTTCTGAAAGTAAAATTAAAAACTGATAAAACTCTTGATTTTCTCCAACGCAATTTGGCTTCACAACAACTCTTTTTTTTTTGAGAGGTAAAGTTAAAAACTTCACAACTTTCAATAAAAATTTTGCTAGGTTTAAATAATATTTATGATATACCAATTTTGAAATTTTTTTACGTAATATGACATTTTAAAAATATTTTTATAATGTTTTACATGTTCTACATAACATATAAAATATATTTTATCATATCACATCCCCTCTCTCTCTCCCTCCCTTCCTTCACAGCCCTGCTGTTCTCTTCTGCACCGTGGCTCGTCCTTAATCTGTCAACTATGCCTCCTCTATTACAACTCCTGCGTGTCCATTTGTGTTTTGAGGCAGTGTCAAGTCTAAAAATCAATTTCAACAATTTAGAAATTATTCCAATTGTAAATGTGGACAGCATGGAAGAACTTGCCTTTGTAGTTTGTACTGGGATGCAGGATTAGTTAATTACCTTCAATGTACCTTGGCCTTCTGTTGCGGGCTTCATCAAGGCTGAAGGAGTTTGGAATGGGGAGTTGAAAAGGATGCAGAAGAAATTAACTTGGTGGAAACAAAAGTAGTTGTCTAAAGGAACAAGAGTAACGTCGATAAAGAGTTCGTTTTTAGCTCATCAGTTTATTTCATGTCGCAGTTCAAACTCCTATGTCGGTGATCAAAAAGATGGATAAAATTCAAAGGGATTTTTATAGGGAGATAGTAGAGAGGGTTACAAATACCACTTGGTGAGATGACAGACGGTGTGTCTTCCTATTCACGAAGGAGGTATTGGAATAAAGAATCTGAAGTTATTTAACGAAGCTCTCCTTCTAAAATGGTTGTGGAGATACACTTGTGAGACAACAGATTGTGATGGAAGGCCATCACTCCAAATTTGGAGTGGACTGGGAAAGTGGAACATAACTCTGAGGCTTGCACCAATCAGCTTAATTCCTTGGTCTAGCATTAGAAGATGGCGGCAAATATTCTAGGATCATAGCAGATGGCAACAAGGGAATAGAGGTAGAATCAAGTTTTGGAAGCTTAAGAGGAACCCCGAAGGAAAATTGGAGAAACTATGCCCTCAACTCTCTAATTTGTCAACCAACAAGGAAGGTGCAGGAACAGATCGTATAAATCCAAACAGTCCAGCTATGGAATGGGATTTAGATTTATACAGTAACTTAAATGATCAGGAGATAGCTAGATATGTTGAGATGCTTCAATCTCGGAAGCCAGGAGAAGGGGAGGATGAGGTCCGTTTGGATGGATACAAAGTCAGGAAAGTTTGAGGTCAAATCTTTTTGCATAATTCTTTGCAGGAACAGAGTTTCCAACTTCCCTTGAAGGAAGTTTTGGACTGCAGACATTACCCCTATGGTTGTTTTTTTTCTTGGTTTGTTGTATGGCAAGATATTAACCTTGGATAACCCCTAGAAGAGGGGTCATGTGATGGTTAATAGATGTAGTTTGCGCAAGAATCAGGAGGCGGCAATTGACCACATCCTAATTAATTGTAATTGGACTAAGGAAATATGGGACTTAGTACCATCTAGTTTCGAAGTTTAGTGGGTGTTCCAAAAGGATATGGAGGGGCTTTTTTTTTTTTTTGCGACTGGTGGGGAAGCAAGGTAAATAAGAATTAAAGGAAAGCATGGAATATGTCTGTTTTTTGCATTATTTGGTTGCTTTGGAGAGAAAAAAATTGTTGATCTTTCAAGAAATGGAGAACCCTTTATTTAGAGTTAAGAGCATTTTTGTGGCTCAATTGTATAGTTGGATACACGGAGACTTAGAGCCGGTATAGTCTTTTTTGAGTTTCATAGAGGGCCATTATGTTGATATAGCAGTTCTCATGGCATTTTCATATTGCTTATTTTTATTCTCATTATTTTTTTATTTTTCTACATAATAAGTTTTTTTTTTTATTCATAAAAAAAAAAAATAGGAGTTCGTCTAAATTTGCGATTTAAAACTGATGATATCAATTGATGAAGGAGGTGGTTGGTATTGGGGTTATAGTGGTGGTCTAATTGTTCCATTTCTTCTAATACTATTTCCTTCTCCCACACTAACAGAAACAGGTTAGGTGAAGGGATGAGGACAAAATTGTAAATCAGGAAAAATGGGAAGTAGAAAATACAAAGAGGATTTAAGAGAGACTAAAACAGAGCAACCAAAATCTAAGGGACTCGTATGAATAATGATAACAACAAGAAGTTTCCCACCAAATTCAGTAACGGGAAATTAGATGAAGGAAACAATTAAGAAAACAAGCTCGAAAACTTATTGTGCTTGTCTTGTGCACAAAAAAGATTCCACAACACCAATGAATGTGACTCAAGCGACAGATTGAAGTGTATCATTCGCATGTACATGGTGAACTATAAAGACAATTCCTCTTTTTCTGTCCACCTGTATGAATGTCTATTTCAATTAAATAATAATTTCATTAAAATCTTGGCCAATCTTGACCAGCAAGCTTTTCAACCTTCCTCCGGTCTATGTGCCACCCTTGATTTTAACCAATAAATTGCATGTATACCTTTGAACAAGCTCAACCATATTATAGAGAGACACAGAGAAAGAGAGAGGGATAGAGAGATTTTCTTTCCTATAACATAATCATAAATAGATAAAAAAGAAAAAAAAACACTTCAAAAGAAGAGCTACTGTCAAGAGTGCATACCATGCATCCATCACAAACTCGAACTGGTAAGCCATGCTCATCTGCTGTGAGGGAGATTCTACCTTGAGTACACTTGTCACAGAAAATATCCCCACAGTTCCTACAGTGGTGCTGAAAATGTGGGGAAAAGATAGAACGTAAATTATAAATTAGAAGAGAAGTGAATTTCATTCCCATCAAACCCTCTCAATGTTGGCCAATAATAAAATTCAAATAAATTCTAACCCTTCGCACAAAAGCTCCAAAATCTGTTCTGCAAGACATGCACTTGGTAACTGCTTCATCAGGAACCTACGAGAGCAGAACAGAACCAATAAACACAGAATCAAAAATCATAACTGATTGTTTCCAGGAATATAAAACTTAATTAGCAAAGAAGCTGACAACAGAATAACACCTATACTAAGTCAACATGATGGCAAAACAAATCTCACCCAGTGATCTTTCTCCTCATTTGGGGGCTTCATCAAGTTCATCCAATCAACGAGGCCTTTCTTCTTATCAGATGGTTGTTCGGAGATTTTGAGAGTATTGGATGGTTTATCTCTTCCACCCATCTCCTTGATCTGAGATCCAGTGAGAAACATGAGGGAGTTAATAAATACACCAGAAAATAGAATCATATTACGTACGTACACCTAATAGAACATGTGCCTCTTAAAATTCTCTCAGACAAACAAACATGTCATAAAGGTCACTACAGAGATTCACATAACAAACAAATTCTATAGCGATCCCTTCATCTTAAGTCCCCTGCCATCCATACAAGGTCCCTCAGGCCTTTATCTGCTGGTTAGAGTTAAATACAATCCACATTGAAAGAATGGAAAGAAACAAACTGGAACTAAGAACTGCGACAAATTTTGTTTAAAGAAAAATCAACATAGAGAAAAGAAGCAAGATGATTCCTTTGCAGTTAACCATAAATTTCTGGTTCTTCATTACCTTTGGGGATGATGGGGAAAAAAAAGAATGACTAAACTTCAGGACCAGGCTTGTTGAATTGGACAGCTAGCTATTGCACAAAATACAGTTAAATACATTTTACACGGGCTTTGTATAACATGCTAAAATCTTGTCATCAATCACGTACCAGGTCTACAAAAACCTCTGACATTCAACAACAACAATAACAACCGAAAAAAAAAAAAAAAAAAACACGTGCAGAGATTCCAGTTTTGTCAAGGCACCAACCAACTAAACCACTCTGTTGCAAGAGTCAACAACGAACAGTTACTAAGGGCCTTTCAAAATGAACGTTAAACTGTTAAATTTGGAATCTTATGTAACATGCATTCAAGACTTCCAAATGGGTGATCAGAGTGCAATAACAATTCAAAGCTGGCAGGTAGCTATAGAACCACTATGATGCTTCAGAATCTCTACCAGCCACCAGGCCCGACCCAAGGTTTTTGAGTCTGAGACCAATCTTAAAATTGGGGCCCTTACTGGAAATTTTTTGCCAAAAAGGCCAAAATTTTTGCCAATCCTAATGAATTAATTGTTTTGAGCCTACCTTATCCTAACTATAGAAACTAGTATGGGCCCTTTTTGGGGTAGTTTTTTGGGGCCCTAGGCCTGGGCCTTGCCCAAGTGCCTGCCCTGCCAGCCGCACAGTAAGTCATCTTGCCATTTTATCCTCAACTGTCTAAGACAAATCCAATTAAGATTGCTTGAGTTCAGATTGGCTTGTATCATTTTGTGCTCGAATTTGGAATGACCTCAACTTAGTTTTAGCCATGAATTATTAAGCTTGGGTATGAAATTTTCACCTCCTGTTATGCTCAAATCAACAAGCAAAGCAAATAATTACTCTGTTTGTATGCATAGAACAAATCAAGGAAACGAAAAATCTGAAGTAACAGTAAATGTTTTTTTTTTAAAGTAAATATTCAGGTTATTTATTACAAATGCATGAAGGGAATGCTGCCCATTTTCAAATTAAATCCTAAAAATAATTGGGAATTCAAATCCTTGATCTCAACAAATAACAAAAAGTTGCCTAAATCTGGCTCCCTGCCCTCATTTTTGACGTTGACATGATTACAAATGAATTCTTGGGCAAGTTGGAGCGCCAAAAGCCCAAGAAGAATCGTAAGAATTAGTGGACCTAGGGTTTTTTCCGTAAATATTGTTTTGGGCGAAACTTTTGATTCGTATAGAGTTACGGGGCCCATAATACCTTTCTAGAAAGGTCTTTTAGAGGCCCACAATGTGGCAATTGGGTTTACCCAATTAAGGCCGTTTCATAGCTTAAAAACCTTCATTTTTGTAGTTTTTTCAGCAGTTTCCATCATTAATTGAATACAAAGACTTCAAATTTTTCTCTCTTTCCTTTGAAAGATTAGGATTTATTTACTTCTGGAAGCGTCATAGTTATTCAGCTAATATAAAGTTATAAATAAAATGTGTTTTATTCTAAACAAATGATTCTTAAAGTTCCTAAACAATTTTCAATTCCACCCTCCACCCTCCCCCAACCAAAAAAAAAAAAAAATCCAAACTAAGCAAAAAGGAATAATCTTCCACACTTTGTTCCTTCTTTTGGGAATTTTAACTTCTCACCAAGACTAAAATGCCTGTTTCGTTTCCAAAGAAATTACCCATACCACACCAAAACAGGAGATATCTAACTCCCACAATTCTTTCACCCATTCACAATGCACAAAAAATGATTAATACGCTCACCATTTTTCTAACAAAGTCCACAACAATAAGCTCTATGATTATTGTCTACTCTTTGTGATTAGATTTTTCTTTTTCTTTTTTTTTTTTCTCTCTCTATAATCTTACCAGTACACAATGCAAAAATTAAAAAGAAGAGTAAATTATTGGTTTACTGGCTAAAGGACAACTCTACAATCAGGCAGACAAACTTGACCCATTTTTTTTTTTATCATAACAAAAATTCACAACACATATCATGATCTTGCTTATTGCATTATTCTATTAGGCAGACATTGAAACACTAAATTAATAATTCAAAGGCCAAAAGGCAACCCCACATTCGGGTAAATGGGCAAAACTGAAACCTAAACCCCTAATGATACTGAAAGCTCAACTCAAAAACCATCTTTCAAAATCTCTGCACAGGAACTAACAAGAATCTTTTAATTCTTTGCTAAAATAAGACAACAAACTAAAATTGTGTTTCAATGTATGGCCTGATGTCATGTGTTTCTATTATCACTTATCCAGCTCACAGCAGTTCAATATGAACCAGTGGTTCAGCAAACCAATGTTTTGTACATAAAAAACAAGCAAAAGGTTGTTTATTGCCGCTGTCAACATAGTTATTATCCTGTCCACAAGGATTTAAATCTTTAATCACTCATTCACATTTATTCCTAGATTACATGTGCATCTCAATGAGATGCATTAGCTACCGTATTCATAATCTAATTGGTTTAGAAAGCAGCGATGCCTTAATAACTAGCAACCAGTCAAACACTGAAAAGCTTCTAAGTTAGCAGCAAGACCCAAAAATATATACCAGTTTTATCACAGCATTCAACGTCAATTCAAAAGAGCAAAACTATGCTTCTGAAAACTGAAAATTAGTTCTCAAGCGAAGAACTATGTAAAAGATAGATAGCTTCAAATCAAAGACACAGCATATACAGACTCAAAGGAGCCTACAACCAGGCAGATAGGTCCAGCAAAAATTAAACCTATTAAAGATCCCCAACCTGAAAAGTTGCCGCCATCACCGTGTCTAGAATGTTGTTTGTGGTGTAGCTGTTTGATTTAAGCCTGATACATCTCGGTTCAGAGTCAATGGAGCTTTTGGCCCAAAAAGCAAATATATAAGAATCTAGTACCTAAAGAAAGCAAAAATTTTCTCAATGACAAATCTGCAAGTTGTTTGAACATCAGATATCCATGCTACAAATAACACAAAGCAGGGTGCGTACTTCACATCTTGTCACTGTCTCAAGTGGATATATTCTGAGTGTCCGACTTGTCGCAGTATCAAGTATTCGAATCCCATCCAACCCAATCTGAATGAAATAAGAACCCCGTCATGAATTTTTGATCAGCATGATTAGCCAAATATGAAGTTTCATTTTTTTTTTTTTTTACTTTTCTATTTTAACTTCTGGGAGCAAACAACATCACCAGTGTCATTTGACTCAATTCAAAAATCATGGCATCAAATTCTATGGAAACCACTACCATCAGATGAAGAATTGATTCAAGAACAATAAAGCAACTTATTACAGAGGGTTAAAAAAATAAATAAATAATGGTAAACCTGGCAAAGAACATCCATGTCCGTCTGACCCGCACCTTCTGACAACAGCTTGGCACGGTACTTGTGCACCCCGCTGCCTACATCCTGCTGGGCCTCGGACTTGGGGATTGCCTTCAAAACCTTACCTGATGATCCCAAATCATCTTGTTCCTTCCCATTTTCAAAACCAATTGGTCTCCCATAATCATCAAAAATCACACCAGAAGAAGAACCAGTGCCACTTCCTCGAGCACCATAAGGTTCCACCTTGCCTCCGCCGTATAAGTACGCACCGTCCCCGCCAACACTATCCCGGTACTCTCCTTGATCATACCCTAATCCCATCTCCGGCCTCTGCTTACTCACATCCCCATATATACCTTGCTCACCATACCTTTCATAATTTGAACCATATAGATTTTCGTAATTGGAGGCCGATGAATAAGAATTCAATGAAAACGATGAATTTGCATTGGAATTATAGCTCGGGTTCGAATGATCATAATTCAGACCAATTTGATTCTGACCAAAGCCATAGCACGGCGTAGTCTGGGGATTGAGATGAGGGAAATCGAAGGGTTGAGGAGAGGGATCGGATGATTGATAATTAGGGTTTGGTGGGTAAGTGTATTGAGGATATGAAGGGTTTGTCGAACAATTAGAAGAAGAAGAGGAAGAGGAAGAATAAACAGGGTATTCAATGGAAGAGTAAAGGGACGAAACCGGAGGAGCAGATGCGAAAGTAGAAGGGGAAGGGTTGAACTGGGGAGGAGGAGGAGGATCGGTGGGATTGGAGCTAGGTTTAGGGTTTTGGAAGTGGGATCGGTAATATGGGTCATAGGAAGAGCCAGAATCGGTGTGTTGCGTATCCAAATTCTGTAACATGATTGAATTTCGGTATCTTACAGATAGAATTCTGAGGTTTAGGGTTGATGATTTGAGGATTAAATGAGACGAATATAGCGTAAAAAAGGGATTTGTAAGCGCTTCGAATTGATTGAGGATGAAGAGGATTGAGAAAGAAGTTGCAGGATGAAGATAGAGAGAGAGAGAGAGAGATCGCTGTCAACCGACGCCCGCCAAAGTTAGTTGAAGGTTCGGATTCCCGGAGTCGGGTCCAAATTGTCTTCGCGGGAGTTCG
>QLOD02000001.1:40093788-40110842 GCA_003260245.2 Sideroxylon spinosum
TGAATTTGTTATTTATTTTTAACCATTCGCTTAACTTTTGGTTTTCTCTAAAAATTAAGAAAGAGAACAATAGGGTTAGGTATAGGTGTGGGTGTGGGTGTGAGTGAAACAAAATAATGTTTCTTTTGTTAAATTATAGAAATAGAAAACTATAGAGTTTTAATGTGTATTTCAATGTTCATAGAGTTTGTATTTATATTTAATTGTTATTTGGTATAGTGGAATATTGATATTTGTAGACAGATTAAACCAAACCATGTTAAATATTTATGTTTTTGTTTGTTTATTATTCTTTCATCTAGAGCCAAACCAAACTAATTTGAGTTGCCAAAGCAAGAACAAAGCAAATACTTGTTCAATGATCCAATTTTTTGGGTTGTTCGAAATAATTGAATGCTCAAAAATATAGAACTCATCAAAACGAACACAATAGTTCAAATCAGATACCATACCACACTAAATAATTTTGTACAGGTTATTTAAAGATTAGCATGAAGGGTGCACTTAACAAAGTCTTAGTAATTATGGTAAAATTATATATTTTTGTAAATTACGAAATTGACCATGTATTTTGTAATATTATAAATTGGCCCAGTGGCAACATTACCAAAAGGCCTACAAAATTTTAAAAAATATAGTTTAGCATTTAAGAATTATAAAAAATTACAATTAAGTCCCTCTTTAGTTTTCGATGTTTCAGATTTAGTCGCAATATTTTACTCATAATCATATGAAATGGAGTCGTCAAAAAGTTATATGATAAAATTGATATAGTTAGATATTCCACGTGAAAACCAAAAGTTCAAGGATGTCATTAATTGCAAAGATCTAATTGATCCCATTAAAAGTCAAACAACAAATAAAAAAATAAATAATGAATGGAAGTAGTTTAATAGGAAGATTGTTGGCCCAATATGACAATGGATTGACCTTAGTGTATTCCACTACATTTTTCAATAGATAGATGTACGTATAATATTTGACAAAAATTAGAAAGTGTGTATAAGAGAAACATCGGACATGACAAGACTTTCTTAAATAAAAGTTTTCATTGGCATGACAACATAGTTAATTTCATGAAACTAGGATGTCAAGTTTATTTTATAGGCTTGATAGAGTTTTCATTGAGGGTGTGTAAACTCCACTAGCATCGTGCATACGGAAATAAATTACTAATAAGTGTGAGCACATTAAAAGAGTTTTATATGAACCATATAATGAATTTTATAACAAATCTAATAGTCGCTCATACGAATCAAATCCTTACAGGTATTATAACGAGTAATATTTTTGTGATATATAAGATCGTGAAGATAAGTAATGTGTCGTATAGGTTTCAATTCATTGAAAATTAGATAAATTCAATTACGACAACTAGGATGTCAATGTCCTTTCATTCATCTTTAACCTAGGAGTGTATAAGCTTGTTTTCTTTTTAGGAATAGACTTACGTATTAAGATTCATACTTACATACAGTAGAAGTGAGTATAGAAAAAGCTTGTAGTGTTCTTGCTTTCCGTTTCAATTCCCTTTGCCGATTTTCATTAATAATATAATACATCTTTAAATACTTCCTTGTAGATTTTATTTACTTTATTTTTTTCTTCTTTACCAGCAGTACATAAAGCACTTTCTCCTAAACATTATTTCGGAGATGTTTGGTAAAAAAAAATTGGTAAAAAAATAAAATAAAAGTATAAAGATTTGACATAAAAATGATAGATGATAAAATTTAATTAAAAAAAATATATAACTTTTTATCACTTTTGATAAATTTTGACGGTACCAAACAAGCATTTGTCTAATTTTTTCTATCCCACCAACAGAAAAAAAAAAAAAAGAAAAAAGTTTCTTATGTAAGAAGTATATTGAGCCGAAAGGTTAAAGAAACAGAAAAATAAAAACAATGTAATAATGCAAATAACAATGGTCTATATAACCATCGATTCTGGCTTTCGAGCAGTATATCGACTCTCGAGTCTCCGTCGAGGGACACGAGGTACGGAGAGCAAGAGTCGTCGCGTTTGGATGATCTCGGTCCAGTTACTCTGCTAATCTCAAACCCTTCTTCATTTCACCAATCTCATTGATCGATTCCCATCTCTAACCTAAATCAACTCGTTGACTTGGCTTCACGCACCTGCGCACACGGTTGTTAACTCGCAAAGAGCTGCTCAGAAACCTCTCAGTCCCTTCCTTGCAAAGCCTAGACAGCAAGTCCCCGTTCGAAGCCCTCCAATTTCGGCAAAGAACGAAGCTAGGGTTTCTCCGATTCCACCACGCCATGAGTCCCATTCAGAATTTCGAGCAGCACTCTCGCCATCTTGTCGAACCCGACCTCCGTAACTCTCTCCTCTCTCTCTCTCTCTCTCTATATATATATATATATGTGTGTGTGTATGAATATGAAGGTGTGGTGATGAACTTATATGGTGTGTTTTTGTGTTTTGAAACAGCAATTCAGGCGAGGCTTCAGATGGCAATGGAGGTTCGGGATAGTTTAGAGATTACCCACACGGGGGAGTACTTGAATTTCCTGAAATGCTACTTTCGGGCTTTCTCTGCGATTCTGGGTCAAATCACGAAGCCGCAATTCGTCGATAATCCAGAGCACAAGCTTCGGAACATCGTCGTGGAGATTCTCAATCGCCTCCCTCACAGCGAAGTGCTTCGCCCCTTTGTGCAGGAACTCCTCAGGGTCGCGATGCACGTACTCACCACTGATAACGAAGAGAACGGGTTGATCTGTATCCGTATAATATTCGACCTCCTTAGGAACTTCAGGCCGACCCTGGAAAACGAAGTTCAGCCGTTCCTTGATTTTGTGTGTAAAATTTATCAAAATTTTAGGTTGACTGTCAGCCATTTTTTTGAGAATGGGGGTGTTGCTGCTCCAGCAGCTTCTGCATCAACGGCTTCAACGTTGGTGTCGTCATCTACCGCTTTGTCGTCCACATTTGGTTCAATGGGCGGCGAAGATGCTAAGCTGATGGACGTGTCAGACCAAGTGGTTCCTCCTACCGGATATGTTGGGGCTGGACAACTTAATCCCAGTACCCGATCCTTCAAGGTTGTTACCGAGACTCCATTGGTGGTTATGTTTCTGTTTCAGTTGTATAGCAAACTTGTCCAGACCAACATTCCTCATTTATTGCCCTTGATGGTTGCGGCTATCTCTGTCCCTGGTCCTGAAATGGTTGCTCCTCATTTAAAAAGTCACTTCATTGAGCTAAAGGGTGCGCAAGTAAAGGCAAGTATTTACTGTTCTTATCTTCCAACATTACTTTATTTATTTGATACTAGAGGCATGCCCATAGTTTTAGAATCGGCCGTTTCCATTATGTAATTTTTTTCTGGCATCTCCATGCTCATTAAACCTCCCGTTATTTTTTGTTATACCCCCATTTCACCCTGCATCTGCATCATCGCGCAACCATTACTGTTACACTGACCTTCACTCCCTTTTAAAATCATGGATATGCCCAGCTTCAGTGGACTAATTCTGCCCGCCCACAAGAGCTAGGCGTTAGGTAAAGCTGAGGGGTTCGAGTTGATTATCTTCCAACATTATTATGTGGAAGTTACCACAAATTTATTTGTCTGTTCTGCATTGGCTGTAGGAATCGCTGTCAATTATTTTCATCTCGAATGCTATGCCTAGCGACAGGTTTTAGCCAAATTCTATATGCAATGCCATAATTATTTTACTTGACATTTATTTCATTGTACATTTGCTTAAAAATAAGATCAAATTCATAATCCCGATCCGGTTTCACTTAAATCATGCAGATGCTAGCTTCTACTGAGTAGGACTTTTTCATTCTATGGAAATAATTATATCATCAGTTACAATGCAATAATTTTTTATTTTTTGTATGAGTGAATGTGTTCATACATTGGCTTTGCTTGGTATGTTCCTTAAATAGTTTTTTTGATTTAGTTTTTGATCAACATTTTTATTGAAAATGTTATTGTGTTAGATAATTTTCTTTGAGGTTATTGTGATGGAAATTAAATAAAATTCACCGTTAGGTCTATCGAGAACCCCTTCCAAGACACCATAAAAGGGAAAATGAAGAGACGGAAGATAGAAAGAGAAGCATTAAATTCTTATTATCATTTTCCTGTCGGACCAAAGAATTGTGGAGTTTTCCCGAAAGATCCAAAAGGTCTCTTTCGTGCTTTGTGGGGCACCGAGTTGAGGAGGAATTGTAGGAAAGCGTGGAAGATGGTTGTCTTATGCTTGCTTTGGATGTTGTGGACGGAAAGGAATCATAGGATTTGAAAACATGGAGTTGTCGTTATACGACATTAAAAGTGTTTTTTATTTTGGTCAATTGTATAGTTAGGTATATGGGGTATAGATACATATATAGTCATTTGTGAGCTTTGTTGAGGGGTCTTTTCCCTGTTAACCTCCCATTTAAAATATTTACTTATCAAAGATAAAATAATTATAAGGGGAAATGGCTTTAACTTAATTTAGAACACACTTGTTTTTCTCAAAACTATGTTTGTTTCATATGATATTTTTCTTGAGGGCAATGCTATACAACCAGAAATTTTCACATGAATTTATTATCAGACTGATTTAGTCTCATAAATTACCAATCATTTAAGAAACAAAAAAAAAAATAGCCCACTGAAGTGATATTTTATTGCAAAAATGCCATTGTTTTGTAATTCCGGTATAAGTGTTTAGAAAAAATTTCTGGTATTGTAGCAACTTTCATTTTCTTAATTAAATGGAAGCCCTGTGCATGTGGCTCCTGTTTATGCAGGTTTTTGAGAGGGGCCACTGTATTGTTTTCGAATATTGATCTCTAGAGCTCTAGGTCGCAAAAGAACAACTTTACCCTAACCAGGCTCAACCTCATCTTCCTTTCCTTAATTATGTCTAAAAAATTTTTGTTACCCCATCTCTTCATTATGGTCACATTTAATTAGTTTGTGAAATATTAGGTGTGTGCGGCATATATAGAATGCACTTAATTGTCTCATGGTAGTAATATTTAGCCATGTTTTTGTTTGTTTTGACCTGCTTTGAATAGGAGCAATATTTTATTTGGTATTTCAACTCTAAGTACAGTTTTAATAAAATTTCTGTTGAGTAAAAGAAATTTTTGTTAGCACTAGGCTCCGTTTGGAGTGATAAAAAACTCTGAAAAATGATAAAAAAACACTCAAAAACTCTAAAAGTTATTTACTTTTTATCTCACTGCACAAATTACGAACTTACATTTTCTCACTTTTTGTCACTCCAAACACACTCTAAATGCTGTGAGGCTTGGAGTCCCTGGAGCACTGAGTTGCAGGCACTGTTTAGGAAATAGCCTCTCTCGAAATCTGTAACGTCGCTTTTGTATTTAAGAGATTAGGTAGATGATAGATGAACAACTTGGAGTAGCGGAAAAAATGGAGAGGAGAGAGACCTAGGGAGAGGGCTATAAGAAGTTTGTGCTTCCACAAGGGACTTACGGATCATTATGGTAGCTGTTTGGCTGAATATTATCAGAATCTGCCCACCAAAATAACAAATATAAAGTGCAAACTCTGTGACTAAAGGACAAGTTTAGCTTAATTCCTATCTGTTTCTTTGGTAATAATGTTTTGAAGCATTGCTCATTTACATGGTACTGTTGTGGTTTCGTGTTGCTGCAGACAGTTTCTTTCCTAACTTATCTCTTGAAGAGCTTCGCTGATTATATCAGGCCTCATGAAGAAAGCATTTGTAAAAGCATTGTCAACCTACTCGTTACGTGTTCTGACTCTGTTTCTATTCGAAAGGTGAAAATATGCCTTCAGTTCCCCACCCCTCCTGGTTCTTGCCTGTGTCTCTGAACATGTTCAAATTGGATGCAGGAATTGTTGGTAGCATTAAAGCATGTTCTTGGGACAGATTTTAAGAGAGGGTTATTTCCTTTGATTGACACACTGTTGGAAGAGAGGTAATGTATTCAATAACTGAAAGTAATGGTCTTATCTGAACTTTTCTGCTTTCTTTATTCCTTAAAAATTCATATTGTGTTCATGCCAACTGGTAGCACTAACAGTATTGAACTTTAGTTTTGTATCTGCTACTGTAATACCGTATGTTGATTATGGATTTGTTTAGCAATATTTTTTGGCTTCATTCTCTCTTCTTCCATTTTTTTATCCGCCAACTTTGGGGTTTCCCTGTTAATATCTTACGGTTTTAGCCTGACGAGACATATCATTATTGCCTGTTGTCTTCCTTCCCAAGTCAAATTGACAATAAATTTTCCTTCAGTCTGTTGATGCTTTGAGGGAATCACTTGGGATACTTGTTTATGTTTTTCTTGTTAGATGGTTCCATTTTCTGATGTGTGTTCTGTTTTCTGAAAGGTTTGATCTTAATTTTCTACTATTTGCTGTAGTGTTATCTATCAGAGGGTTGAATCCACTGAGTTTTTTGAGAGTCAAATGAATGATAATCTGGAGTTCCCTCCAAAAAGGGTTATCGGTTTGGATATGGTCTGTCTGGGCCTCCTTTTTGGTATCCTTCCTTTTTTTTTTGGTTTTTTTTTTTGGGGGGGGGGATGAAATCTGGATTTAAATTGAAGTAGTTTGACCATTGTAAATGGGGTCTGTTGAGGGCTCTTATGGAGGTGTCGAATGACATGAGTTTTGAAGCACAGATATGTATCCATTTTGTTGGATATGTATGTGATTTGATATGTAGTGATACATGATGAATATTAGCCAATATATATTTATTAGTATACATCTGTATATATGATATTACTTATTTTTTTTGACAATCTTTATGAATTATTAGTTTTTGCTCAAACTAGAATTGGAGTCAGGATCAAGTTCAAGTTGGGCCTTAGTCAAATTCGAGTGAGGGCTTAGTGAAGTTCAACTTGAGGGTTGGGTCTTGATGATGCTTTATTTTGATTTGGGATGTGATTGCACATCTTGTTCACTCCTGAAAATTTAATTGCATAAATTTCTGAGATGTATTTTTTATTTGATACGTATTTCAGGCAGTATCCTAACTTTTATTTGTTACAAACGATAGATACGAAGAACAAAAGCTTTATTACTTCAGTAAAATTCAGAATAAATTAATACGATGATTATAACTAAATATATAAGTAAACCCTAATAAACCCTATGACATATAAAGCCTAAATTACCCTTAGGAAATAAAACAAATACAAATAAACTGAAATAACATAATACTACATTCACCCCCCTCGAACTCAGGAAAGAGGGGATAAATGACAAAACAATATTGCCAAACTGAAGATGCTGGCGAATAAAGTGATAATCAATCTTAATATGCTTCGTGCGCTTATGGAAAACAGTGTTGTAGGCAATTTGAATAGCACTCGTATTATCATAATAGAGAGGCGTGGAAGTAAGAAGAGTAACATCTATATTTGTTAGCCAAAAAATTTCAGATATAGCATGTGCCATAGCTCGATATTCTGTTTTAGTAGTAGGGTGAGTAATAACAAATTGCCTTTTTTTTTTTTTAAGAAATAAAAGAATCACCCAGAAACATACAAGCTAGAGGTGGGCTTTCAATCAAAGAAATCACTAGCCCAATCAGCATAAGCTCAAAGTAGAGGAGAACAATAAACACTAATGGATAGTGCCACGAACAATCATAGAATACGTAATAATGCAGCTCGATTTATAGAACGTGGAGTAAAAATAAACTGACTAACAATGTGGACAATATAAGCAATGTCAAGCCGAGTCATAGTAAGATAAACTAAGCAACTAACTAGCTTGTGATATTCCATAGGATCATCAAGAGGAACGCCATTTGAAGTACAAAACTTAGCATGAAACTCAATAGGAGTGTTAGTAGTTTTGTCGTCCGTGAGATAGCATACTTAGATTGGGAGAAGAGGTAGCCTTAGGAGAAGAGGCAACTTCAATGCCTAGGAAATAACAAACTCACGGAAGAGGTGAAGTTTCACCTCTTGAATAGCATTAGAATTAGAACCAGTAATATCATATCATCTATATATAGCTAGAAAAGAACAAGATTATAAGATGTCCAACGTACAAAAAGAGTGGAGTCATGTATGCTAGGCTGAAAACTAATATGAGGAACGACGTCCCGAAATCATGCATACCAATCGCAGTGAGACTGGTCAGGCTATAGAGAGCACGACATAGACGACAAACAAGACCGGGAATATGAGAAACACTTGGAGGTAAACTTCTTTGAAAGATAGCCATTGAGAAACTCATTCTTAAAATCCAACTGGAAGAGAGGCCAATGATGCACAACAGCCATAGAGATCAAAGTGCGAACAGTGGTCATTTTCGCAACAGGTTCTTCTAAGTAATGCCATATTCCAAAGAAATCCCTTAGCCACTAGGTGAGACTCCAAAGACCCGTCAGAATGAGTCCTCACTTTGTAAACCCATTTGCAACTAATGAGATTCTTACCTTTCGGTAGAGGAGCCAACACCTAATTTTGAGTTTTAGCAAGAGTAGTTAGCTCATCATTCATAGCATTTACCCAGTTAGGATCATGGCAAGCTTATTATTTGACTTAGGTTCAAAGTGAGTATGGATATGAGACAAAAAAAGAACAATAAAAAGGTGAGAAGCAAGTATTTGAAAAACCAAGTCTTACTGGAGGATGGTGGTTACGAGCAGGATACTGGCGTTTAAACAGATCAGCGTTCTTAGAGGCAGATTTAGAAGCAAAAGAGCTGGGAGAAGGTGGCAGAAGGGATGCACGATGATGAGATTAGACCAATGGGTAAGAAGGGAGAGGAGGAGAGCTGGGGGGCATAGGAGCTGTTGGAATATTAGATATTTCAAGGGTGGAGGAGAGCTGGGGGGCATAGGAGCAGTTGGAATATTAGATATTTCAAGGGTGGAGACATACTCCTTAGTGGACACGTTCGAAGGAGAAGGGGTCAATGTAAACACATAAGGCACAGCGAACGTTAAGCTTGATCCTATCGCACTTAGGGAGAAGGAAAAATCAAGCAAAGCCAAACACGAAGGAGAGAATAGTTGGGAGCCTGACGATAATAGGGGATGTCCTGGGGAGAAGTGGAGTAGGCATCCGGTTCGGAAGATTAGTTGCAATGAGCATAGCTTTTCTCCAGAACACAGAAGGGATAGAGTAAGATAGAAGAAGAGACCTAGTAGTATCAAGAAGATGACAATATTTGTATTTTGCACGATCATTTTGAGCAGGAGTGTCAGAACTAGATGATTGGTGAATAGTGTTATGGGTAGCTAAGAAGTTGGTAAATTTGAAATGTACTCTCCACACAATTCAAAATGAAGAATTTTAGCGGATGTAAAAAACTGAGTTTGAATCATTTTATGAAAAGTGCAATATATTTTGGAAAAAAATCAAATTTACGTGTCATCAAATAAATCCACGAAAAATGACTATAATCATCAATAAATGAGACATAGTACATGGAACCACCTTTAGTTGCAATAGGAGAAAGTTCCCATAAATCTATACGAACAATATGAAAATGAGAAGTTGAAAAAGAAGTACTTTTATTAGAAGTTAGAGCAGACATTTTCAGTAGACTTGCAATCACTGCATTTAGAAATATCACTAATAGAAATTTTTCCTAAATGACTTGACTGAACCAGAAGTTTTAAACGATCACTAGATAAATGACCTAATCTAGAATGTCGAAAATAAAAAGGAGATGACTTCTCATCAAAACAAAAAGACAACATCACAGTGGAAGTAGATACCAAAGGGATATACAATCTTTCTAGGATATAAAGATCACCAACTCTACGCCTGGTCCCAATTTACTTCTTAGATACCCTATCCTATACAACATAACCAGATGAAGAAAGGAAAACATCAGAATCAGAGTTTGATAACCGACTAATTGAAATAAGGCTTAAAGATGGCTAAGGAACATACATTGGGAAGAGAAAATAGAGGATGGAGTGAAGAGAATGGAACCAATAGAAAATAACATGCATGGGGGATCCATTTGCAGTAGCAACACTAATGGGAGAGGCAAGGGAAATACAATTAATAGAGACAGACAAACTAGGAGTCATATGATGTGAAGAAACAGAGTCAGAAATCCATGTGGTGGATAAGATACCTGTGGTGGAATGAGAACTATGCAAACTTGGCTGTATAGTGGTCATAGTAGATGGTTGTGTGGGATCGCCTCAAATGGCGGCCATGAATGCTTGATATTGCTAGATATGTTCAAAAAAATGAGAAGATGAGCGGTAAGAGTTGTGATAGGATGAGACAATTACTATGGTAGTCAAGAGGGAAAATAATCAGTCGAATGTGGAGAGTTGCGACCCTTCGACTTTAGAAGTTTAGAGCATGCATTCTTCTAATGTCCCATTTGATGGCAAAAACTACATCCATTGCAACCTGGGATTTAGGTTTGCGTGTAACCTAAATCAAATGTGACGTCGAAGCGGGCAGAAGAGGTACTGAAGGTAGACCGGGTGGAGCAAATGGAGTAGCAAAAACTAATTGAGATGATGATATGACAGATGCCACTTTGAACTTAGTTTCCTCGGCAGTAAGTTATTTCATTGCACCATACTGAGAGAAAGGGAGACTGATGGAGAATAAGCTCGTAGAGAGGCTCAAATTGATTTGCAACGCCATGAGAAACTGCACAAGATGTTTTTCACGGTATTAAACATAATTGTCAAGAGACTACAACTCAGAAGGTTCTATAAGCGCAAGTTGATCCCAACACAATCATCTCATTATAAAAAGCATTAGATAGATTTGTTTCGCAGAGTGGCACTCTGAATAGACATTTGAAGTTCTTATTGCTTATCAAAATTTGACTGAAGATACATACCCTGTAAATACTCCCACACTCGTTTGGCCGTCTCACATTTAGAAAAATTCATTCAAATGTTTGTCTTTATGGAATTGTGAAACCAAGAAAGAATTTGAGTATTTCTCTAAACCCTTTTTCCAAGAGCAGTCTCATAGCCTTTAACTTTAGGATTAGAAGGTCGCAATATTGAATTATCCACTATCCACACATACCCTTGCCAACTATGAAATTTTTTATGACACTCGACCAATACGAGTAATTATCACCACTCAACCGGATACTAATTGCTTGCATTTTATCATCTGACATGATTAATTGAGAGGATCGAAACCACAGACCCAGGTATTAGAAGGAAATCACAATAGACCTGAACAAAACAATTGTAGAAGTATATGGAAGTCTTCCGAGGTTGGACAAGGTGGCCGGACGTCAAGCGAGGGTCACCAGAGGTCGAGCGATGTCATCGAAGGTAGAGGGTACTTCACGGTCATTGACAGGGCCATTTCCATTCGTGATGGGGCTATGTCGTCGGAGGTAGATGGATACTTTGCGATGAGCAGCGGCTTTGCAATTGATGATGAGTACTTTGCATTGACGACAAGGACGAGCAATGACTTCATGATTGACGATGTGTACTTAGCGATCGATGATGGCGATGCCCAAAAAAAAAAAAAAAAGACGAAGAAGATGCAACGATGAAGAGAGAGGTGCAATATTTGGCGGTGGATGGCCGGTGCAAACTATGTAGGTGACTATGATACCTTGTTACATAAAATAGATACAAAGAACAAAAGCTTTATTGCTTCAGTAAAATTCAGAATAAATCAATACAATGATTAGAACTAAATATGTAAGTAAACCCTAATTAATCCTATGATATATAAAGCCTAAATGACCCCTGGAAAATAAAATAAATACAAATAAACCGAGATAACACAATGCTACATTCACTGTATCTGCATCTGATACATATCAAATCTGTAACAATACAGAGATGGCAACCTCAGGGAACCATTTGTCCTTTATTTGACATGGGTTGTAGATTGGAGCTATTGGTTAATAGGTATACCCTTGAGGGTTGTGCTTTCATTTGCATGCTTCTTTTTTGTATCAAATTGGCATATTGAAGAAAAGCCATTTATTTTGAAGTCATGAATACCTCTATATCTTGTTTCTTATGATTATGGTTTATTGGGTATTGCACTGTATGTTTCTTGTATAATTCCGTTAAAATTTTATTTAAACCATTTTAGGGTTCTAGTGGGAACTGGCCGGGCTTGTTTTGAGACGTTGAGGCCATTGGCTTATAGTCTACTGGCAGAGATTGTTCATCATGTTAGGGGGGACCTCTCCTTGTCACAGGTACTGTTTGTCCTATGATCTGATGTCTCTATGCTGTATGCTGTACAATTGTGTGTCCTAATAGGCAAGTACGTTGCCTTCTTTTTTTTTGTGTTCGTTTAGGCAATTTACATAGGTGTTTGTTGTTTTTCTTTCTAAACAATTTCATTGCAACTTGCATGGTTATGCCTCTTCCTTCTCTCTTTCTTTCTTTATTTTTTTTTTAATTTAGGTTTTTTGAGAGCAGCAATAAGGGGGATGCCACCCTATGCAAGCAGTAAACCAAAAGCCACAAAAGCTATACACCAAAATATAAGGGATAAGGGTGGATAAGTAATACCACATGATTAGAGATGGAATTGTATGTACATTGATAGATAGGATTGGCTAAGGCTTGGGGTTATGAAAGAAGAGAGTTTTTGGCCATTGGATTCATTATCCTCTGTTTTATTAGGAAGGGATAAGGCCTGGGATTATATAGGAAAAGTATTTTTGGCAGTTGGGATTTAGGAGGGAAATAAACTTGAAAGGAGGGATATAGAATACAACCGCCATCATGGTATTCTACATTCCCTAGAATAAGAGATATGTAGTCTGGCCGGTGCTTTTTTTATGCGCCATGGGATGAATGGTCCAATCCTTAGACACAACCAAAAATCATGGATTATTTAAACACAACCAAAAATCACACAGAATTCAATCTACGATTCTCAAACGTCAAACAAAATGAAAAAGAATCGGGGAAGAGTCAACCCCCTTTCAAGGCCAATCACACAGAAAAGTATTGACAATTCTCCATTTAACTTCATGACTAGCACACCATTCATTAAAAATCAATGCTTTCACTCCTTCCTTCCCAGTACACTGAATAACAGGTTCGACCCAATTTATACACTTTTGCTGCCTGTTCTCAAAATGTACCGTCTTATTGTTCGAGCGGACGAACTATCAAAATCAACGAACATCCTGCAAAGAAGAGAAGGCAACAGCAAGAACAAACAAAACTCCTAGCAACCCTGTAAGATATAATTGATGGATCAAATTATCAATTATTGCTTCTGCTTCTTTGAACATAAATCAGCCTGGAGGCACCACAAATGCTCCGAGGAAAAAGGAAGTTGGCTTCCAATCTGCTGATAAATAATTCTGCAGGAGAAGATCTAGAGGGGAACACTGCACAAACTGATTGACTTTAAATTTGACCACAATGGAAATGTAAGATCGAAATGCCTGAAATCGAAATGTCTGAAAAATATGGAACTTTAAATGTTGATTTTTGAAAGAGTTCATCACATGGGTGATGGCGAGTCTGGAACCATATTATACATAACAAAAAATAAAGCAAATATTTCTTCTAGAAAGGAGGAAAGGAGAAGGATATCAGGGGCTTTTGGCAACTTGGACAGTGTAACTCTTGTATTTCAAATGCAGTAATAATTGCAATCATTTAGAGTCCTTGACAACCTTTAATTTTTCAAACCATCATGTACGTTAACAGTTTATTTCATGATTCTGGTTCACAAATTGACAAAAACAGAAAAAGAAGGTAACAGTGGTGGAGCCCTGAGATAACAAAATGCTATATATATATTAATGCTTTGGATATATATTTTGGCCGGACTTCATCTTTTCTACCCTCATTGTTAGCCTTTTTTTCCAATCATCATTATGAGCATCACTAATTATTGTGTAGTATTGACATAAGTTGACCATCCTTTGCTGTTTTAATTATTCATCCTGTTGCTTTAAGCATATTTATGTTTTCCATGTGTACTATGGCTCCGAATCAAATCTCTTAACAGTTGACATTTCTGTATGTTGTCTTGCAGTTATCACGGATTATTTACTTGTTCTCGAGTAACATGCATGATGCTTCATTGTCGATTAGTATTCATACTACTTGTGCTCGCCTGATGTTGAATCTGGTGAATGCTCAAACTTGATAGTAGTAACACATTTTGTATTCCTCTTCAAATTGGTACATTAATTTTAGACTTTCAGGCACAAGTGTCTGTATGTGATTAGATAATTCTATTTTTCATTCTGTTTTAGGTGGAACCGATATTTGAGAAAGGTGTAGACCAGCCATCTATGGATGAAGCACGAATTTTACTGGTTTGAGTTTTATTTGCCTATTTGAATTGCTCTGGTTCCTTAAACTAACAGTTCTGGGTGCAACCGGTGTAATTTGTCAATACTTCCATCTTTCTTCATGGGAATCACTTGTATTGTCTGTCATTGTAGGGGCGGATTTTGGATGCTTTTGTTGGGAAATTTAATACTTTTAAGCGTACAATTCCCCAGGTATTCAAATTCTGATGCTATTACAACCCTGCTGAATTTCCATTTGATATCACTTTGAAAACTTTTATAATGCATGTCTTGCGTTGCAAATTGCTTTATTTCAAGAGGCAAAAGGAGCATCTGTGACTCTTTTTTTGTAAAATGTGAACTCATGTTGTACTCTTATGGGTGAACCTTAATTTCTGTTGAACACTTGGTAGCTGCACAACCAATCTCAAAAATCTCCGGCACACCTTCAATCTAGACACACTATTCCATGTCAAAATAATAATACATCAATGCCTTTGATATCCGTGTTTGCAGTGGCGGCGGCGACAAGTCTTAGCCTATGCAAAGGCCATTTAATTGTTATGTGATGTAAGGCCATAAGAAGAAAAGAAAAATCCACTGCCTTTGAGATGCTTTGGATTTATTATCTCCTTCGTGACTTTTGGCATTGAAGTTCCAACTTTGATGTCCATGTTTTGTGACAGTTGAACTTCATCTTCAGTAGTCCAGTCTTTTATGAAAGCAACAAACATATTGAAGTGAATTGTTATTTTATTCGAGATATTCTGTTGAAGCATGATCTTACTTCTCCAAGTACTATCAAATTCTCAGTTGGGTGATATCCTCACCAATCTGTTGTCTCGTTCTTCCTTCCAGCATATGTCTACCAAGCTGGGCGTGTTCAAGCTCTATGCTCGAGCTTAGGGGGAGCATTGGAATATTATGTATATGTCCTAGAGTATTCTGAGTGGGTTGATTTCCCTATTTTACTGGTTTTCTAATTGTACTTAAACTCTTATAAATATAACGCGAGGAGGAGGGAAAATTAACTCTTTCAATACTATTACTCTCTAGCTCTGCAGTTACTGCTCATGGATACTGTTCACACTTCCCTGAATTTTGCTGTTACAGCTTCTAAGATCCCCTATTTTCATGTTTGAAACCCATTTTGTTGCCCCATACAAATCCTAAAGCCTATATATGACCACCCCTCATAAACTACAAATTTCAGCTTTTAAAGATGAGCCATTGGTACCTGCTACACATTAATGGTGGCTTGTGAATGTTCCCCATGCTCATCCTACACCATATGACTATTGAAATTGTTTTGCATTTGTTCAATCTATTGGAGATTGAAATTGTTGCTCACTTTTTGCTTTTTCTTTATTGACTAACTAGTTTTGGTGATCATTTGGATGACAATCTGGTTGGGATTTGATATTCTCAAGGCAAAATCTCGCTCTTAAATACATACTATGGGTACTCATTTTTGTTTCCTGTCTTGTGTATTTGATATGTAATATGGTTCACTCCAACAAAAATCTTAAAATTGAGAACCCTCTAAAAGGTATGTTCTATTAGCTACTTATAATTTACTGGTGATCAATTGTGTTTGCTTTGCTGAGTGAATATTGGAAGCGGAAACACATTTTTTGATGTACAAATAATGACTTTCTCAACAGTTTATAATTACTGTAGCAATGCTATTATATAACAAATGCTCCCAGTGGATTTCTGTCTTGGGTTTTTCTTTATTTTCTTTATCTCAAAAGCTGTCATCTCAAGTACTTGTTGGTTGTATTCTCCTCGTTAGATTTCCTTAGAAGCTCTCTCTCTCTCTCTCAATATTTGAGGCTCTGTGTCATTATATTCCTCTTTTGTGCCTCCCCGCTTTATGATTATTGCATCCTAGCACATGTCACTCCGGATGGTGCACTTGGATTATTATTTGATGGTATCTTTTCCATGTTTGTTGATGTTAATGTGAATTTTGTCTTGTTTCAATTTCTACTTTATTTATTTATTTTTTGTGTGGTACAGCTCCTAGAAGAGGGAGAGGAAGGAAAAGGTCGGACAACATTGAGGTCAAAGCTTGAACTCCCAGTGCAGGTCATTTTGATGACTTAATATGCTGATATATTAATTAATTCAGCATTTCAAATAGATACTGGTTTTTTCTTTTTTATTTCTTCATTTTTGAGGCTAGCAATGTTCACATTTCATTTCCATAATTATTTTGGAATTCAGGAAGTTACAAAAATCAAATAAATTATCTATCTTCACAATGATTGATGTGGATTACAAATGATTTTGTCGTTTGTTTGCCAATTCATTTTGTTATCATTGTTCATTTACTTTTTATTTGATACTGGCTTCCATAAACATTGTTGTGTCCTTTGTTTAATCTGTTCTTGTTGTAATTTTTGAATTTATGTAGTGAGCAAAGCTTTTAAGGACATGTAGGAATACAGGACATGACGCAACATGGATGTGTTAGGATGCTGATTTTTTAAAAATTAGGATACATTTTTTTATTATGTATGCAGGACAGTAGCAAGTAGTTGTTGGATGAATTTTCGGCATGCGCTAAGGAATTTCCAACAAGTGATGTTTTCCTTAGCAAGCATGGTGCCTTATTAAGTATTTGGGCCTAGTGCTTTTTTTTTTTTGGGGGGGGGGGAGTGGGAGGGATTATGGGTCACCTGTTCATTGTTACTGGTTTGGGCTAAAACAATTATTTATTATTATTATTGTAAAAACTGAGTAGATTAGAAGAACACACCACACACTAACAGGTTTATGTGTGGTAAGTTATATACATACAAAGGTGACT